>JAULBU010015179.1:0-21441 GCA_032358235.1 Odonthalia washingtoniensis | reverse complement strand
ATCTTGTTGCCCTGTCTTCCCACCCCCCGCTCACTTGCACGACACACTCTCAGTTGGTAACGTGCAACGGTTTGATGGTGTTTGTTTCGATGTCTCGTGGTGACACAGCATGTGTGTGAAAGTCATATCAGGTTGTGATTATCACACACACAAATAAAACATAGCAGTTGTGGCACAGTATTTCTATTCCTTGAAATGTCATTGGACGAACCGGTGACAATTTGTCACGAGAATTCAAGTAAATTTTAAAGGTAAAGACAGAACGGCCGGATTTATTGAAAAAATACGGTTGTGCTGTCTCTATCTTTAAAATATATTGCCCGAAATTAAATTGTGGCCTGCCAGTAAAGTGTAAAAATTTGTCTTTATCTTTAAAATTTAAAAATTTGAACAAAATTTTATCTTAAAGACACCGGTAAAGGTGCTCTTAGTAATTCCAAATTTGGTTCTGATGGCAGTCTCTGTTTGGTTAGAATAATCTCACACGAGTGCCGCCTTATTATGTTCTTTCTTGAATACTTGTTTATTCGTTATCACCATTGGTACTTGTGATTATAGTATCACATTAATCAGTAGAAACAGTGTCGCGTTCCCAACCTTTACTACGCTTTATTATCCACTCTTCCACCTACTCCGTCATCCAGCCCTGCTGGTTCCAGCAAGTCTATTCATGTACCCGCCCCGCCTTCACCTACTCCATCATCGTCCGTCATCCCCTGCTCGATCTATGTCACACGATTTGACACACAAAGCTTGTATTAATGGTAGTCAGATTAACAGCACAACACGTTGTGGAAGGGAGAAAAGGGGAAACACGTGTCAAAAAGAGGGAAGACAGGGGGAAAAATGACAGGTGAAAAAGGAGGATAAATGGAGTTTAAAAGACACAATTAGTGTGGGTATCCCTCAGTACCCGCTCCTGACGAGGTACTACAGTACTGTCTTGACATACAGCTACCACTCTGACACTACAGACGATAGTCTCCGCCTTACATTAGACGCTTCTTCAACACCCACTCTATTCACCGAGAGGCGATACACATAAACACACTACATTAAGTCTTCACGTGAAGACAGGCTACCACAGGTGCTGATTGTACATCACCTAGCCCTAGCTAGTAGTTGTCTGGGATACAGTTCGAAAGAGCCATACAGGTACCTTAACATGACATCGTATGGCACCTGTCAGGCTACCAGCTGTACTGGTATGAAATCAGACCGTGCTGCCGTTACAGCACCATATCTTGCAGTCGGTGTGGGCAGCCACAAACACGTCGTCTCACTTCGGTCGTATTCTAGTTGATGCAGCGACTGAGCGTTAGTTGCTGCGCGATTTACGATGATCAATAACGGTGATGGGGAAGAAATCCAATGTTTATTCTATCGGGCTACCGTGCCGATAGTTTAGGACTAAGCGGCCGGCGGTGAAAATGATAGCTATGTGCACTGTACATAGCTGTGTATACTGTACACAGCTGTGTATACTGTACAGTACAGCACTGCACACAATATTTAAATTAATTAGGTACTATATGCTCTGTTGACGTCTGACAACCGTTTCGGTACTCCGATGAGAGGCTCTCATCGGAGCATGAAATCAGTTTCCAGACGGAAGCTCTTACAGTACAAAATTAATTGTTTTTAATTTCGTACTGTAAGAGTGATGACATATGGCACGATCTACTTCGTTCACCATCCATGAATCAGCCACGTGGCACCATTGGTCATATAACTCCAGCGGGCCGCATCGGTTACACAAGTTGCTCCATATGATGTAATTAAGGTTTAATTGCGGCTGCATATCGTGCTACCGTCACGGAAACATATGCTACATTCGTGTACATAAATACCATATAATATCGTTAATCAGTAAATAAAAATGAATTTTATCTGTAATAGAGATTGCAAGTAAGGTTTATACTGGTCCCTGCAGATCTTGCTGCTACTACGACACCATATACTGTATTCAGGTACATTATATGTTCCATGCAACACACTGTACTTGTATTACTAGGCATGCAACATTTTCTTGAGGGATAGTATCATTAGTGCGGAAAACAATACAGACTATTCAATCGATTCTTAGAATCCGATCCAAAGAAACATGCTACATTGTCAGTATAGACAACAAGGTTGTCTACTTTCAACTAGTACTGTTTTAGATTAAGTAAGCATAATCCGATATGTAAATACAAACCAAAATGTAGGGGTAGGACTACATGAATACATAGTTCGAAACAATCATCACACAATTCAACTGAAGAAGCAATAACGTAACACAGCGAGGATATGTTCCTTACAGATGAGCACTTCAGTTATAAAACAGATGAAGATGGCCATTAAACGTTAGTACAAACACATGGTCAATCAGAGATCATTCCTGAGGAGGGAGCAACAGACGAGACGAATGCGATTGGTTAGAGATGGCGGAATCTGTGGTCACTATAGTCAATATATCATGTACTGCCAAACAAGCGGCAAACAATATCCTCTCTTATTAGTAATGAAGAATTCAATCTTCCAAGATTCCGTATTACTATGGAGAATGACGTGTCTTGTCTGAACATTGGAAATGGCGATTACAATGATAAGTTGATACGTGACGGTTTCATGGGGAAGTAATTGAATACGGATGTAAAGCTTCGAAGCCTGTTATATATAAAAAGAATATAATTGATGTTCCAGGAAGCAACTTTAACTGTCTACATCAAGATATATTATATTTCGACCAGACATCAATAAAAACAGGACCATTTCATCACATGCGAAATTGTCTCTCCCAGTGCTGACAACTTACTTTAAAGTTTCAAGACCTGTGAAACATTAAGGGGCAAGAAGTGATGATGTCTACGGGTGACGACATTTGGGTTTAGGATGATAGTACGCTTCCCCAATCATTCTTGGGTATGATTCAAATATATTCGGATAAAACGGCACCCACTTTAAAAAAGCAATGCTTGGGTGGAATATCCGGTTGACGCTATTCTTTTTAACTTCACAGCCCATTTCAGCCGTCACTTCATCATAGACAATGGCTATACATTTATTGGTTTTCTACCTGTCAGGTACCAGCCGAAATCGACAGATGAAATCTTGACGGGTTATAATGAGATGCTTTCCATTTATGGATTCGCATATTTCAGTACTGTTCCTTTAATGGATAACGCATTGTTGACTTCCACATCTGATGGGCGAGTAGAAAAATTGCTGTTCTCCATCAATCTTTAGCATCGATTCAATTGCCTTTACTCGCCCACGCACAGTCTGGTTTCCAAGTTATATTTAATTCATCCACGTGAAATTGTTTCACACTAATAGGGTCATATTGTTGTGACCTTCTCGAGTGTAATGATACATCTTCAATAAGAAATGTAATGTCATTGAACAGACACTGCGCCAGATGCGTGGGAACAATGGATGATATACGGAATGTTTTAGCAAATATGACTGCCACTATGGAAATGCTAAGCGATGTACGTGTAGACGTACATAGTCTGATGGAAGATGCCTTATTGTGCAAGTCTACTGGACAAAGGGAGAAGCAAAATATATTGATGAAAGAAGCTGATGGAATACTAGCTGACCATTCCTTAGCACTTTGTAAATCGTTCCTTGAATATATGCATGGGCTAACTACGATAATCCCAGATGATGTCTATTCGATTTATAAATTTAAGCCACTTCACTATCTTCACCTCGGATTATCAAAATTGGTGAAGTCATGTTTCATGTCCTATTTGTCATCTGATTGTTCATCGCATCTTCATCGCCCAGTAATTAAAAAGAAGAAAATATTTACAATGAGGACAAGCATCTCAAGAGCTTCGAACTCTATATTTGCTTCCTTTCAGAAAGATTTCACACTACCAGGTTTGCACATCGACTTTTCAAAAACAGAATCCTCTTCTCAATTGAATAGGATTTTCACAAAGAATGGAGTACGTGGAATTCTGGAGTGTAAAAGTATAGACAGTTGGACATGGTTTTCACTTTCGTGGCAGGGTGGGTGGATAGTGCTACATGATATGGCCGGGAAGCCCCTATGACAAAGATATGTAAAGCATATTTAGATATTGGTAATTTCTTCATGTTTGATAATGTCACGGATGGTTTGTCTGACCTAGAACTGGAAATTTTGGGAAAAGACATACAATATTTAAAGGTTCTGCTGAAGGAAATATTTGAATTGACAGCAAACGACTTGGTGGGCACCAACGACATACCATCGGCATTAGTGGAAAAAGCACACAGACGGACGAGGTAATCCAGGGTATTTCACTTCAGTTTACATTGAAGTACCATCTTCTGGATGGTCTCGTCACATATTTGAAACATTTCCGAACAATCTATATGATGAACGCTGCACCTTTCGAACATTTCAATTTGTTCATAAATTGGGCTTATACGTCAACATCAAAACATGCTGGAACCAGCAGAATGTATGAAACAGTAGCGAGAATGGCACTTACAATGATACAGGCCCTTTCGAAACGCTTGTGAACAAGGGGCAACAATTCGACCCAGAACCCGCCCAAAGTTGTGAATACACCAAACAAAAAGACAGCTCACTACATGAGTACACACACACGATGACATGGGCACGGTGTACGGATCCCAGAAGGAGAACTGAACCAATAGATTCAATGGCATTAGACCCTACGCATGCGCAAACAGGCGAAGAGTGATATCAACATCGCAATACATTGATTATTGTACAACATTCAACTTGAAACATGCGATCAAACCACTGGTTAGTAGTGGAACTCAAACGAAAATCGGTGAACTGGATTGGAGGACTAAGCAAGGAAGTAGGTGAGGCAAGGGTACAAATACCATTCAAGGATCTGGGCATCATTATAGATGTCAAATTTCTCATCCAAAATGAGGAGTCGCCAAGTCTACTGAGCTTAAAGTACATGCTCAGAAATGGTCTAGATTTGAGCATCCAAAGAAAGGTATTAACATGGGGAAAGAAAACATAACGATTATCATTCGAAAATACTTTTTGATACACAGATGGACGCCCGACGACGAAACGTATGTATTTTACACTTTTAGCTAATTACGAAGAATCCATACCACCTTTGGACACCCTTCTATTAAAGCGAAGCGGAACTTACTGAAGAGAGCGAGCAGGCCGAGAACGAATCTAAATACGAGCAAAGTGATCCAAAAGATTATCAAAGACTGCTTTATTTTTGCGAAGCTAAATGCATCACCGAGACGTTTTAAATTAACGATAGGCACAACGACGTTACGATTCAAGCATTAAGTACAAGTAGACACCATGTAGATCCAGGGGAAGCCCATGGTTCACATGATGGATAAATCGAGGCACTTTTCTGCTTCAAGGTTCATAAGAAAGCAAGCCGCATCCGAAGTTTGGAAGGCAATTCGAATAATGTGGACACTCATGTACTGTGGACCCCCTGATTTCCTAAACATGGACCAAGGAAGCAACTACACGTCACATGAATTCAGGACAAATGCACATGCAGATGGCATAACCATCAAGGGATCTTCGATTAAAACTCCGGGCTCTATTTTAACTGTTTAATGCTACGACGCACCGTTAAGACGAGCATACTTAACACTACGCAAAACTTTAGACAAAACGAAATGAAATGATGATTGCCTGATGATGTCAGCATTCGCCGATAACAGTAAAATTATTCCGGAAGGCCCTTGACCTATGCTCCTCGTATATGGAGCCATCCCGCGACCTGCCAGAGTGGTACAAGCAGAAACACAGTGACAGCGAGCTGAGGCAATAGACAAGGCAATGGACGAGGTAATCAAAGAAAATGCGAAACTAAAAATCGCTTTTGGATTGTCACATCGTCACGGCGATAGAACAATCGGTGGAACTAATAAATCTCCTAGAAGGCGCCCTATTCTGGGTCTACCGCAACCCAACCAAGGCTCTTGAAGACCCATTCCAGTTCGTATTCATCGAAAGGGAGACAGCTATGGTGCATACCACCCGTTTCATACGCCTATCCCGATCAACATGTATCAGGTCATGTGTACTATCAAGACTCGACGAATATGACGAAGAAGAACTCAATACAACGGAGGAGGCCATGGTGGCAACAGTAACATATGGAAAAGACTTCCAACAAGCCGGACAGAAGTTAGTTGAGGACTTCATAGACAATGGTACATTCCGACAAGTACATAGAGAGCACGTTCCACAACGACTACGCATATTCGGCTTGCGGTTTATCGACGTACTCCAATGCGCCGAAAAAGGAGTAATGCCGAAAAGAAGTCGACGGGTCGCTCAGAACTACAACGACCAAATCTCAAGTCGTATCGCAACAAAATAACAGACAGTCAAACGCTTTTCTCAATTCATGCTCATCGCGCTATCCGCATTCATGAACAATGTCACACATTTCATCTGCGACATAACTCAAGCTTACGTTCAGAGTAAAACGCACCTGGATCGACCTGTCTACATAGGAGCATCTACAGAACTCAGGTTTGGAAAAGGTATGGTATGGAGGGTGATGAAACCGCTATACTGTATTCCTGAAAGCTGGCTTCAAACCGATGCAAACGTGTTACAAGATCTGTTCTGGCAGCTTAAGTGCATGCACTCATCCTGGCTCTTGGCCACGCCTATCTACTCCGTGACCTGATGAAGGAGATCCTGGGCACCGCAATTGAGATAGACGCGTATGTCGATTCGAAGACACTATTCGACATTATTAAGAAGGACGGCGGAACATGTGAAAGACGCCTACAGATAGACATACATGCGCTTAAGGAGATCTATGAGAACGGGGAACTCGCTCGACTTAACTGGATCCTTGGAAAGATCAACCCCGCCGACGGCCTGAAAAAGCCGACATTTGGTAACAATACCCCGCTCTGGCGACTATTCAGACCAAATAAATTGAACGTTGAAGCCCTGTGTTGTGCAACCGCCTCGACACACAAACCTTAAGTGGTTAGAGTGTTGATTCTACTATGTTTTGCGAATCGAGATTAAATGGTCAGAGGTTACACTAGACTAAGATACCAAAGGAATCACATACGGAATGGCGGGATGAAGGTTATTTAGAAAGAAACGTGGACAAGGCATGTGGACACGTGTGATGAATTCCAACAGTGATGAATTCCAATAGAAATGTCGCAACGGGCCGTCAGTGGGATGGGCAGCAAGTGATCCTGGGCGCAACTACTCTGAAGAGGCGGTCGAAGGGAAAAGAAACTGTACGTCAAGTGCAGGCGATAGTGGTAATGGGAATGGCAACGTGTGCTGTGACTTAGGCGTGAGGGTCTACTGTTACTGGAAGCGTAGTGTGACTATAGTCCTGGTACGTTGGTGTATCTTTCCAGACGATCCAGTCGAAGCCCACGCTAGTGTCCCTCCTCGTCTCTGATGCGCAGCTAGTTCGGTCAGTTCGCGAGATTCGCATGAGGACCGATTCGCTCCTGTAGTCTGAGTTACCAACTTAGTGCGTCCTTTAGATGCAGTTTCCTCGATCTGCTTGTACTGACCGTTAGGTGTTGAAGGTTGTTGTATCAAATACTTTCTTGTTGTTTTGCTTAAATTTGCCTTCTTTATTATTTACCTCATCGTATCTGGAGTGATAGCTAAATACCCTTTTGAAATACGAAAATAGCTAAATCATAAAGATATACGTGTGATAAATTACGCGAGTTCTAATCCGACTAAATTAGAGATAATTCGCACACGTGTTGGATGCATGCGTGTCATACTACAGTGTGTTTCTCACACATCATTGTCTGAATGGTGGCCTCGTCAGGAGTGCGATCCGCTTCGTGTATACTGTAGTGTGCAGAAACCGCCCTTTCGTCTAGTATGCGATAAGTTCATAATATGTCGTCACTTACTGTACGTCGCGTGTAAGGCATACCGTTTCGTGCGTGCCCTGACTGCTGGTGTTCATTCCTTCCTTTTGTCCGTGTATGTTTCCCTCTTTCTTGTCCCTTCTTGTCGTCAAATTCATCCCCCATGCATCCTCCTCCTTCACCGTATCCTCTCCTTCTTCCCCTTCTTTGGCGGGGTCACCGTCATTCTCCCTCTATTCTGTCATCATTCCTCCCTTTTCTCTTATCGCCTGTCGTGGCGGAGTTTTCCGTCGTTCTCCCTTCATCTCTGTTATCATTCCTCCTCTTTCCTTGATCACCTGTCATGACGGGGTTGCCATCTTCCTTAATCCCTGTTCACTTTCATCATTCTCCCTTCTGCCTTTCGCTGTCACCTCACCTTCCCTCCTTTATCACCTTCATCCATCCTTTCTTTATTTATCACCTTCATCCTTCCTTTCTTCCTTTATCACCTTCATCCTTCCTTTCTTCCATAATCATCTTTGTCGATCCTTTCTTCCTTATCATCTTCATCCTTCTTTTCTTCCATATTTACTTCTACGTTCCTTTCTTCCTTATCACCTTCATCCTTCTTTTCTTACATATTTTCTTCGTCGTTCCTTTCTTCCTCATCCCTTTTCTTCCTGGTCACCTGCATCCTTCCATGCTCCCTTACCTTTCCTGATCCTTATCACCTTCCTTCTCGCCGCTCTTCTCGTCTCTCAACACTCACCTCGGGCGTGCGTCTCGGCATGGGGTCGTATCACCGAACTGCTCGCACGTATATCGAATCGTTGTGACACGATTCGACAAGAAATGAATTCCAAATAGAATTAGATCAGATTCCAATAATACTACCAGAAATACAGTAGTGGCCACCACGTGTAACATTTTAGCTGACACTTTATCAGAGGGGTATACAACAGACTTGATTCTCGTTGAGAAAGAGGAAAGAATAAAGATTACCGATCAGACAAAAACCCAACTCAGAAACACCGTCACCATGAGACAACCTGTCGTCACTACCAAGGGGCCCGGATCTGACAACGACACCACCTCGATCGCATCTAGGAGAAATCCCAGAGAGAACCAAGACATCAGTAAGCCAGCGTATTTCCTAACTACAGGTGGGGCGACCGCGACACCAGGGTCAGAAAGGTACACAGTGCGGCTTATCCTGTGTTATCCGGTTCCTTACATCACTCTGCAACACGCCTTAATGGCGAAGGAGGAAGGAACACAAAAGTCACCGTACCCACACTAATTAGTACAAAGGAAACCCAACGAGAAAACCCAACGTAAGAATAATGCGAGCAGGCATTGAATAAATTAGAGAAGGAAGGAATTTGGGAAGGGAAGATAGGATCTGAGAAGATACGAGCAGGAGAAAAGGGAACCCAGAAACGAAAGTAGAAAGACACCATAAACGAGTAAGCCGGAGGGACAGCATCGAATCGAGGATTGGCCACAAAAGATATATATCCAGAAACAGCCTCAACAAATTCCCATATTTTACGTCATCCAATGTTGTTGTTCTATAAGCTGATACATATGCCGAGGCTGGGATTTGAATTTTTGTTTGCCACGATTTTGATATTGCCATTCCTGGTTCCTTCTTGTCTTGGCGGAGTAAGTTTATCAACTTGGTTACCCCATCTTACCCTAGAACTTCTCCAAGGTCTTTCTGAAAATCAGTCATATTTTGTAAATTGGATAAACCCTTTCTTCTGTTGTAGAACATTGCCTTCAGTTCTTCGAACACCATAAACCTCTCCGACTTTCCATGCCTAACTTAAAAAGTTCCATCATCATTCACCTCCTGTGCACGGCTATGATTAAACATAAACATACAATCTGAATTACCATCCATTCCATCAACGCACTGAACACTAATAAGTCTGCTAGATTTTCATTGTTTCATTCATTGCCAAATTATCTCCTTTCGATGTTAATTTATAATCTTCTTTAAACTTCTTGTTTTATTCTTCATAAATACAACTATGTAAATTATGAGCACCCCAGTACGTCTAATATCGGTTACTAAATAGTCTAACATATGCCATTTTGAAGTACTCATCACAGATGCTTGCTAATTTCCAAATACATATCTACCCAGATCTTTAAATGATTCAATGTTTTTTGAAAGATGATTTAAATATATATATGTCCAACCAGTTCTCCTATGCAATCAAAATACTGTATCAACTAAATCCAAGTACTTGGTAAACAAGTTTGTAACTCGTGATCCATCCACTTGACCGCAGCATCTATCGGCTATGGCCCCTAAAAGGGTAGAAACGACATCAACATCATCATAGTCAGCCCCCTTCAGTATCCCAGTGATGCCAGTTTCTGTAACACCCTTTTTTGTCTCTGTGCATTTCAGGTCTTCGATAAATCGATATGCAGACCACATCCATATGAATTTAACTGAACATTTGACAAGATTTTATTCATCAATTAAAATACTTGATTCTTTATCATATGCTAAATGCGGTCTTCCTCTGATGCAGATTTGATTGCCGGGCTAGAACGCGTTCTGTCCTTTAAGTATGGTGTTATATATTTCTTCAACAGTTTTCTAACTCCAAGTGAAAGGTTATGCATGGACTCAAAGGTCAATATTGAGTATATGTCAACAGACTCATGTTTACAAACCAAGGGAAATTTTAAAGTACAGGTGGTAATAGATGCATGGTTTTTCCCATAAATTTTTGAGCCATGTTTGAATCACTTTATGATTATTTAACCATGGAAAATGCATTTTCAAGCGACGCTTGGAGGCGCTTATGTTTTCAGGCATTATTGTTCCTTACTACGAGGCATCCTTGGCATGGTAAAAAGGTCATATTACAGTAATCTGTACTTAATCCTTAGCATTTTCTCAGCCTCAGGAAGGTCACATATGTACGAGTAAATAAATAGATGAATCAACCACTTTCTTTCGCTTACATTAACCACAAGAAATCCTTTCATGGAAATGTTTCAGCGGGTTTAAATCAAACTCAACGCTGTCATGAATTTTACTAATTATATCCAATTTAGACTCCTTACGGTAGAATGGTTTGGAGGTAATATCTACAAACCTATCACCTGTATCATTGTAATAGAATTTTCCTGGAAGGTATGCAACTACCGTACGACCTTTCATGACATGATTTCTTCTCCATCTATTTGTAAAGTTCATCAAATTATTATGTATAGAATAACCAAGGCGGTCGCTTTCAACAAAGCTTGAGATTTATCTCTGTAAAGTTGAAAAAGAGTAATGAATGACTTCAAACCATCTAATGATTCTTTCTTCCATGTTACGTTAATTTATTCACTGCTCTTTACAGCAATTTATGCAATTGAAATCGCTGTAACACCACGATCGTAGTTCATGGGATGTGTGCATATAGAAACTATTTCCAATGGATGCAATAATTGGCCGTCATCTGGCGTTGATTTCATTAATACTGTTAGAACTTCTATTAAATACCTCCAGTATATATCAAAATTTAAGCCGTTGCTCATTATTTTCTCCATTTTGAAGCCATGTTTCTCTATCTCCTGTACAGATTGCGAATCAACTTTTCCTTTTCTGGATTCCATTGTTTTAAATTTGGAAAAAATAAATCCAAGCGTTTGGTATGTTTTTCGAAAAGTGAAATTAAATAATTTCGCGTCGTTTCACCGAAATACAGACTTAGCTTGAAAAGTTCCATATAAATTAAATTCATTGTTTGAGTAGTTTCACTTTCCTCTTCCATACTAGCCTTTTCGATTGCATATTCATTTGGGAAAAAATCTTCAGGTTCCAAATAGTAACTCATTTCCTCAGTTTCGTTGTCTACTGACTGTGGCTCGTTTGACTTGTAAATATTTTCAGTCATGAATTCTACAGACAAACGCTCACTATTTCTCATTACTGTGCTAGGAACATAGAGAATGATTTTTCTTCGCGTCTTTGTTTTCTTGGATCTATGGAAGTTGTTATGGTGCTGAATATTGAATTGAATGGTGATGTCATGTTGAGAAGGCGAAGAATACGAACAATCTGTCTCGGACAGGAAAATAAACCCTTCCCGTGAGGTGACTTTCTGTGATTGATAAAAATTTCAAACAACATTTAGATTTGCTGAAATCATATACATGGCGGAAAATCTTCGTTTCGGTTGCATTTTCGGTCGCAACAAAGATTTTCGGTCATGAAAAGTATTTTGACAAATCCAACTGTTTTTTTGAATATTCAATTTCGAAATGGTCCTGTTAATTTGGTGTAAGTAATAGAGTTGGTCAAAATTCGGGTAAACCGAAATGTTCCAATGTTTTGACTTACTGTACCGAAGAAAAATCAACAATTCATCAATTCGGGATTGGGTAAAAAACTTCGGCCCACTTCGTATTGGAAATATAAATACGCGCGCTCTACTATCTTCTTCCATCTTTCTGATTTTGATTTCTGCTTTCTACTTTCTACTTTCCTCTATCCGTTAGTCCCCGTCTTTTCTACTTTTATATCTACCCTTTCAACCATTTAGAAATGGTTCTACCATCCGATCACTTCCACTTCTTATCCGCGATGAAACAAATTCTTTTCATCATATACATGAAATCAGGGGCAGAGATACTCGACGGCCAGCTCAACAGGAGGAGTACATTTCTAGCCCTAATATATAACAAGAAAACATACCATCGCGCTTGAACTCACGACCTCCCAAATAGTGGTTGTCCAAATAAACACAGCCAGCCGATCCGGATTTGTTTCCCACAAATCCCACCGATATTATCTTCCCATGGTACTTTTAAGTTTGTTTCTCAATATTCATAAAATTTACAGTACACGTACTTAAACCGATAGAGGTATGTCTAAAACAGAATAAAGGGTAGGGTGGGAAAATAAAGAGGCAAAACCGGCCTAATAAAATATATTGACGGTGATCATTTCTCTTACCTGTAAACGCAGTGAACGCGCCCAAATGCGACTTGTCAAGAATATTAATTGTACCACGTGGTACAGAGGCTGACAATATCGTACGCGTCATTCATACTAGTGTCTTGTCTAACCTCGCTATTCAATGTTCGTATGTTTCATCTTCATAAACACGTCTACACAACACGAAACAGCCAAAGGACCAACGACACATCTTTGCGAACCTCCGCTCTTGACTACAGCAACTACCGTGCGATCTTCAAAGATCTGGAAATGTGAACCGTTCCACTCGAAGAACGAACATCGGGACGAAATAACCAGAACGATGGGACGATGACTCTAATAGTACGGTAAAAATATAATGCACCCATCTCTTCACTTATTTTACCCCATCCAATTCTTGACAAACTAACTTCAAACAGAATAACCATAAGCACAGATTCGTATGCGAACCAAGGCGTAGGCAATTTGAAGTGAACTTACCACCCTAGGGTGCTTGCACATTTAAAGCTTCCAGATAATTTTTAGGTGGTTATTTCAGGCCATCCGATCGTACGGATACAGTTTCACCATCAAGATCGCAAAATCGCACGTGAATCCCCCTATCATGCCGCCACTGGACCCATAGATCAACAATAGTTGGGATATCATTCCACCGAGATTAACTTACCAGCTCTACGCCACTTAATTTCTTTCCCCTTTACGAATGATAACCTAGTGGTAAGATAATCACTATCCAATTTCACATCACTACTACTGAGTTGTGTAATATTGGCATTGGCTAGTAGCCAATAATGATATGACAGAACTTTGGCAAACTCCATTCAGGCAGTAATTGAAGAGACAATCAGCACAATCGCGCAAAGCACATGGCGTAGTAGCACTCATGCCAAAAATCCATACCCGTTTCATCACCGACGCAAGAATTCCACAACGTACTTCTTCTTTTGGAAAGCAACTTTCCTCCCATCAATCATAGCCACGTATAACCGCTTGGAACAATTGAAATGACGTAGCTGAATACCCATAGCTGTTCATTACACCTGTCTGACAGCACTAAGGTATTGTGGAGGAGATGAACTCGCCAAACAGAGACAGTTAGACTCTAAATCTGGTGTAAATAAACCAATAAATGTTAGCATGTGTCCTTCTGTGACAGGAAACACGGTACGACCTTTTGATTCAAAACACTTAACCCATGTACGCCATTGTGAATTTCTCGTCGTAAATTTCCACTCACTCCAATTATATTCTGCTAGCAGAGCTTCAAAACGATCCATACCTGCTGATATTAACATAGTCCCAATTCTCTGTACAGCCTCATTTGCTAACTTCATTCTTTGTTCTGTTATAGAACCTAACCGGGTTTGACTTCGAGTAGTAGTACGCGCCAATAAGGATTCAACCGAAGTTGGTCTATCCAAACCTCTTACAGAGAATTCTCCAACATCATTCTCCGATCTGCCAGCCTCATTGCCTCTGAATGCCAAGATTGTCTATGCCAATCTGGTATCAATAACAGAGCCGGAGCATTTGATACCCATAGTTTCTGAATAGTAGAGTTGATTATATGTACTGGTATACACAGCATACTTACTACTTCCGAGTTCACCAAATGGGACGACAGCTAGTCGAACGCTTTCGATCTCAACTGCACTGGGTGTTCTCATAGAAGCCGATATGGAAACTCATCTATTGGTTCCTCCATTCCATCCTGAATGGAACCCCACAGCTCATACCGGATCCAAAGGTCTCCGCTAGTGAAGCCTCGCAATAGGCAATCTACAAAATTGTTGTAAACAGACGGTATACATAGTGTTTTGATTTGCAGTGCCATTCCATCCAATACCAACTTCAACTTGGTGATCTCTCGTATCATCAAGCGACTTGCAGATACGAAATAGTTCGTTATATGAACGACTGAATGGTTTCTCGAATGAAATAACATTTCTATGACCCTGCTACAAGATATTATCTCCGACAGGTCCAGTTAACATCATCTGAACCGCCTTCAAATCTCGATAACTGATACTTTCGGATCTATCTCTCTAATTTCCAATGCCTTGTGTTCTCCAATTCCCATCCACGCCACCTCCCAGAGTTCGGCTGTTTATAGTTCCACCCCATCCGACACCGGTCGCGTCCATATGCGTCGCTGTCGTTGGAATATGAGGTACCATAGGTCTCCCGGCCAGCTCTTCTCTTGCTATATTTTGACACGTGAGGATATCCCGAATACTATGATGACTCAGTAGGTATCTTCTTCGCTTGTCCTTCTTCTTCGATACTCCCTTGTCGCAATACAAAATAGCGGGTATAGAATCGTTACCAAGTTATGGGTAGGGTAAGGCAGGCGCACACTCCAAAACACATTTGACTGTCCGCTTTGAAACAAAATTCTGGTCTTTCCTTACATCTCTCAACATACATCGTTCCAGTTCTCGAACATTCTACACCTTTCGTGGCTCAACATAGATCCACATCTCCGTAGTATCTATCTTCACGCCCATATGTTCCACCACAGTAGAACCGGTCCACTCTCCCTTTGTCAGATGACACTTCAGACCCATGTTCCCCAGTAGAGACTCTATCTGATCTCTTCCTTGGTCATAATGACCCAGCTCCTAAAAAACTCCGTGTGGCGACGGAACGAAGAGAAAATCGTCTATGTATGTCAATATTCTGAATCCATATCTCCGTATTTCCCTAACGAATATGGCCATGAATTGGGTACACCAAATATGTGACCTTCCCCATCCAAAAAGCAATGCCAAGCACTGATAGTATATTTCTCCCCATCGGAATATGGACCGATCCCACAGCGGGTGGAGACGTAAGTGACAGTACCGTTGGCGATATACATATACAGCATATTATCTCCCTTTTTCAAGTACATGGCTAATTCCAGTAATGATTCCATCTTCAATTATTATTTTTCCCATTGCTTTGACTGCACAGACAAATTCACCGCGAAGCGTCCATTTCTTCCTTCTGGGCTGTCCTGTCATACGACAAAACTTGACGAGATTATCGATCCCTGTTTTTCGCTCTCGTGGCATTCTCCGCTGAAAATTCTTGGTGTATCTCCGATCGGAAACCTTCTTTCAAATCCAACTTTTCAAATTCGCGATCTTCCTCTGATTGCGGCATATCTCCTATATCTCAGCCATCTTCAGGTAGGAACAAGAAGACGATTAAATATCCCAAATTGACTTTTCCGGAGGAGTAATTATGAGCAACCAATTTTACGCCATCTCTCGACAAAACGTTGCGTGGTGTGCTAGATACAACGTCCAGTTCTCATGGTAACTAACTGTTCCGAGCAACCCCACCTCTCCCAGTTCGCTTCGCAGCATTTCTGGGACTTAGGGTGGCGACTGCCATCATCCAATGGGAAGAAAAATGAGTCTCCAACTTTTCATTGGTTCTTGACGGTCATCTGTAGTTGCGACATCGTTTCTTTTCTATATATATATATATACGGTAGGAAAACATTTTCATAAGCTGCCAATGCCAACAAAGAGGATCCAGTGGGTCCTTGGCAGCCATTTTGTAGAACTCGGCTCGAAGACCCACCACTCGGAGACCATACCTGATCGCAACTCCCGACCAGACATCAAACTTAATAGCCTCTTCATCTATATTTTTGTCCAAATATTCCTTGCGAAGATCCAAAACTGCTTCATGAAAATCCAACCAGTAATCATAATATTTTATATAATTCTATTCGTACTGTCCAAAAGCTCGTAGGCTGTAATTCTTCTCCATGCCACGTCGAAGTGGTCACTCGCGGAGCTCGAAGAACCCACCACTGAGTGCCCCAACACCTGGTCCTTGTTCAAAGGTGTATTGAGTTACTCCGAAGTAATTTTCATTGCGGCAGTGCCAACCGATCAGTCCATAAACCCAAATCCATTCTGTTTCTATACCGGCCTCGGCGAGAGTTTTTTCCTTTACACACCACTGTTTCCTTTGACAGTAGTTCTTCGAGAAGAATGTGGCTGATTTTGATTTACATGCTGGTATGTTGTTGTTTCTGTGTGTTAAGTTCTTTTTATTGTCTTCTTTTGACCGTACTAACTGCTTTAAGCACTTAGTACGGTCAAAATAAAACACTAAAAAGCACTATTTTTTACTAGTTTTGGCGGAACGTTTCCGCCAAAAATAGTTCTGAGTACTCTCTTGAAACTATAGAGGCATAACCGACTTAATACAAGATATCGACGGTGACCTTTTCTCTTACTTGAAGAAGCAGTGAGCGCGTCCAAATGAGAAGGGTCAAGAATAGTAATTGTGCCAAGTGACACAGAGGATTACACCATCGTACGCGTCGTGTAGTTCTAACTTGATACTACGAACTTGGCAGTGGCAAACTCGCCTACCAACAAACAAAATTCGTTTATCTCTCTCTTGGTCGAGTTCTCTAATCGATGCTTCTTGCGCTCCATCTATAACTATATCGGCTTAATTTCTCCCAAATATCGTTTCATAGAAAGTAATACCGTCCCATCCTGATCATGGTTGATGTCGCTCCCATTGAATTTAATCTTACCGTCAACTAATTCCTTACTTATCGAAAACCGTACTCAAATAAGTTAATGAAGGATTCGATTTCAGCGGCTGAACAGGCCATCAGAAATTTGCCCGTCACCTTGGCCATTATCATCCTGATTTTATCACCCTCACCTCTTTTTATAAATAGTTTTGGCATGCCAGAAACTCGTTGAACTTTACTAAAGTCTAAAGAGTGGAAGCTAGTAGCTTTCGTTATCAACCATGCCTCAAACACCTTCTTCCTTTGGTTCCCGGGCTCTGTGGTACCGTTACGGTAATTTCACCAATTTCAACTTACCACGAGGGGCACCCCATTCAGGTGGCGGGCGAAATAATATCTCCCTTTTAATGCGTCATCTTTGCAGATATGGACCCTGAATTTCCAGACATCGTAGTCTGAAGTTCAATACCGTAGCTATACTGCAGGACAGTCGAATCACTTCAAACTACGCTGTTCCATAATCTGGTCGAGAAATTTCCTTCATCTTATTCCGGTTGCTATGAGGTCATATCAGGGCTTTTAATCTCTTTTACAGCTCTCTTCTTCCTATACTTTTTGAACTAAATTGGATGATATTATATTTGCATCAATAGAGACCAAATACTCCTGTACAGCTACATACTCATCCATCCAGTTAGATCTCAACTCCTTTTTGACTTACTTCTCTAGAAACCATTGCTGATCTCACGCCATCTTCCTCCGTGTCACCTGCTCACTCCCTACAACGCTGTATACTTGGTTTAATACATGCTGCTCATCCGAGATCAACTCTTCTCCTTGACTTGGACCATCTGTTGAGTCATTGCCGTTTTTTCTGGCGTACCTGATATCACTTTTGATAGTAATTGGGTCCTATCCTTTATCTAAATTACGTTATTATTGTCACCCCCAGCACATCATCCATGATTATTTCTTGGAGTGATAGAGTGGTATTTGTATGTGAATCGTCGATAACTGATTTCTCGGTGTGTAATATTTGATCTTCTGAGATGCAATCATCTACAAAGTTCTCATTTGCTCGGTCATCTGTCGTGATCTCCTCATATTCCGGTATACTACTTTCCTTGTTATCATCATCTTCCTCTGATCCGTCGCCATCGTTATCAATCAAGTCCATGTATATCCCTCCCTCCATCCCTCCCTCCAAGGACATGTTAAATATTTCATTCGACAACTCCCACTAAATGAATTATTCAAAAAGTCCTTGTAGTAAGAGCTATACATGGATGAGATAGATAACGGAACAATTACTCGGGGCGCCGAAATAATAGTTGGCGCCACACGCAAGTTCTCATACGCGCCTTTCATTGGTGGTCCCTTCTTTTTATGTCAACATTTCACTCCGTGTAATACAGCTTCGAGCGCAGGTGCTTCAATCCATCGGAATCTCTCATTTTTCTTGTATTTAGTATATAACACCCACACACGTTCCCCTTTCTTAAACGATGATCTTGTTTGTGCGTTTTCGTCCTTCGATCACATCTCCCTTTGAATCGCATGTGTTGCCACTGTTTCTATATGTGCCTCCAGCTTGTCGACAGTAAACATTGTTGATTTTATGCCAATAAAATACGGGACGTGACAACTTGCCAGCTAGAAGGCGCTGAGGACAGAGTTCCGTGTAATATATTCGTCAAAACTGACGGTCTCGCAATTATTTTTGATGCTGTCTCATCAGTTCACTCTCTTTCTATACTTTATAGCACTGATTTTAACACTCCATTGTTTCGCTCAACCCGTCCGTTTTTGTATGATGCACACGCTGGTCGTGGTTTCATCTCTATACTATGTGCCTTGAGAAAATTCTCCAAACACGGCTTGCATAATTCCGGATCTTCCTCGAACCTTTTCTGGGCTCCATAGTGGTATAACCATGTGGTATTCCATCGTTTACAGTGTATTTCAGTATTATTCAATCACCCTCTCTCCATATCTGGTACCCACATCAATTATGTTTAAGAAGACGTATTTTTATTCTTTAATATACACCACTATAAATTCCGCTTGCAATTCTTCATTAAATGACTCGTTGATTTGCGAAAGCGATATCCTCTTCGAGTGACATAGCCTGCCGCTTGACTTATAAATTTCGCAATCTTGGTACATTTTGTGGAAGGCATCCTCGATCTTTTTGGACTACATACAATCTTCCGCTAAAATCTTCTTCATCTCGTCCGACGTAGCTTGCAAAATATGGTGCATTTTCTCACGGTCGCAACCTCACGTTTCTTCTGAACACTGCTGATCAAGGTGCATGGTATGAAATCGAAGAGAATTTGGTCTGTGCAGTCCAGATATTTGCATATTTACGTGAAGAAGGATCTGTTACTTCGGTCATGTGTCTTTGAAACACGATTCGAGTGGCTCGTATCTGTTTAGGGTGTCAGAAAATCTCTTAGCATCCGGCCCTATGATTATGGGAGACTCACCATCTACTAAGTTGAACATCATCATAGTGGGTTTCCCCCATGCTTCTTCAACCATCAATTCAAATGTACATTTCACGGTTTTGGCATCCAGTTATTTCACTCCCACACTTATTTTTATAGCACCCTTGGCTCCCGCAATCATATTGTAATTTCTAGAGCATCTCATAGCCTAGCTACATTAAGTATCCCTCCTTTTGATGTTTTGTGCCTTTATCTAGCTGCAGGGTTGGTGTATGGAGCATAAATTCCCGCTGGGTGAAAAACGTACTAATAATCTTTTCCTCAGCCATATATTCCTTACCATTCTCTTCCTGACTAGTTTTAACTTTCTTCATGCCATCTGTCTTTCTATTTTACCTTCTTAATACACTCTGGTCTGTCATGGAACCAATGGTCGAGCTCACCGCCCCCCCCCCCTCCTCCCCTTCATCTGCTCTATGCCGTTATCCTTTGAATTCGTTCACCTCTACTAAACATGGTAAGTATCCATGTGTTCACTTCCCTAATAGAGATGAATTCCTTGGTACACTTTCAGGGACAACTTCCGACTTTAATCTGGACAACGAATATGCAGTATCTTCCAACTGTAAAATGAATCCTGGTCTTTCAAGCGCATTTTCACTTGCCTTTTTCATTTTGTGCAGGATCTTGCCTATACATGCATCACCTGGTTGATTAATGTCATTCATAATTTTCGTAAGGTACTGTGCCTCATTTGCTTCCAGATATATCTCCACATTCGGGTAGGTTTTCTTAAGCAGAATGTGCGCTTGTAGTCATCTGGAACGTTATTTTCATTAATCATTTGTGAAAACAACCTCGTACTATGCATGATTACGATTTCAGATTAACGATCGGTGAACTGGTTTTTAAGTGGTGTGGGCATTCTTTTCCTTTTCACGTATTAGTACGTGTCACAGGTGTCGGTGGCGTTTTGTGGGGGCGTTTGTTCTAAACGAAAATGTGACGGACCAAAGGTGAGGTGCGGAGAGTGACGGTTACATTGCGTAAGGGCAAGTAAACGTTGGAGTTTGGCCCGGTTGAGGCACGTAACTGTGACCCAGGGATTGTTAGTATATTTAGATGTCCAGGGAGGTGGGAACAGTTTACTGTATACATGGGTGAAGAGAGTACAATGTATGTTGGCGAAGGGGTGTGATGATGACATCATTAATTATAGAAAAATCAATCCCCAAATTCCAATTCTTTTCCAATTCTTTTCTTTGCCAAGACGAAGCGTAGTCATGCTTCTGACATCTCCCCAACCAATCACCCTCACCAACCCTTCCCTTTTACTTCCGCTTACCACCTCCAGTTGTGTTGTGCGCGGCACCCTAATTTCTATGAAACCCTTTTCTATTTCTGTTTTTTAAATATGTCAAACTCAATGTACTTCACCAACATGTTTGACACCTTCCCCTTCGCTATTGCGGACAACCCGCCGCAACCGCACCCCCCCGGCTCCAACGTCTCGGATTCAAAGACTCACCCGCAACAACAATCCACCACTGACCCTGATGCCCAACTTCAGTGGGCTGGCAATCAATTGTTCACCGCGCGTCACGTCGATCCTTTTCCTCAACCACCAGCCGCATCCCCACTTTCACCACCAAACCCGTTACCACCGTCCCATCCCCATCCCCATTCGCCTCTCTCTACGTCAACTAACGCACACCCCCCGACAGCACCCGCCAATTCCT
>JAULBU010015168.1:0-21444 GCA_032358235.1 Odonthalia washingtoniensis | reverse complement strand
AGATTCAAAAGTATCATGACAACCAACAACAACAAAAAAAAACTACTGCGACGACGACATATCAACGAAGAAAAACTCAGCCATTTATCTATAATATTGCACACTGAAACCCAGACGGCCTTCAATTTTTAACCCTGTTTTCTCTTTTATGTATCCGTATCTTGTCCAGTCTTTCTTTTCATCATATTTATATTCCTTTTTCTTTTACCCAGGTTTCAACTTTTGCACTTCTAGCTGACGGAAATGCTGATTATAGGAGTTGTTCC
This sequence comes from Odonthalia washingtoniensis, assembly GCA_032358235.1. NCBI lineage: Eukaryota > Rhodophyta > Florideophyceae > Ceramiales > Rhodomelaceae > Odonthalia > Odonthalia washingtoniensis. The sequence goes on along the minus strand of JAULBU010015168.1, from coordinate 21,178 downwards.
TTCCCCTCCATTGAACTGCCATTTTTTCTTTTGTAGATATAAAGTTTAAACTTTAAAGGGTATGGTACCATCATGCCCAAACCTTTTAAAGCGAAACAGATTTCTGTGTTTGGGTTAAATCGGCAATTAGAAATTGCCGATTGAGTATTTTGTTAATTTACATTATTAGATTCTTCGTTGTTCTCAAAATAGACTGATAGCATGGATCAGTGATATATTTTAACATATATGGCAAGCTGTGTTTTGAAGTAAATCCCTTAATGCTTTTATCTTGAATAAAGACAAATGCGCCTCAATATTGTGTCTCCAGCATTATTTATCTCACTTGTTAAGCAACAGAAAGATTACGTATGACATGAACACGTTTTCTTCAAGCTTTTTTATTTCATGTTTCATGAGTAACTCTCATTTTCCATTCACTAGATCTCAAAGCAAAAATAGTCCAATCCGTTTGCAATCTGACAAATATTGTTTATATAAGTAGACGATGACGAACTCCTTTTTTCGAAAACCTCCCCTGTACATATGCCTTTTTCTGTCAGTTATGATTTCTTCGTTCTACCTCATGAAACGCAATAGATGAAGAAGAAGGAGAAACATGACTTTTTTTAATGGTTATCAGGTGCAGATGGGAAAACTTCAGAGGGCAAGGAAACAAAAAGAGACAGTGCTGTAGAGGAAGGGGGCTTCTTTCTTGAGAGATATGAAAAGTTCAGTGCAATGATGGAATGAATGATGAATGATGGCATCATAAAGAGAAGAGGTCCAGGGAACACATTTATTTATAAAACTGAAAATTAAACTCCAACTACTTCGTTGTGGTTAGGTTGCCTCGGCCATCTCAGAGATGCATGTGGATTGAGATGAAAGTAGATATCTTTTGATACACGAGATGTACGACATCAAACACTTACATCAGGCTAACAACTGTATCTTTCTTTTCTATTTTATTATTACAAGCTGTTGCTGAAATGAAAGCTCTTTATTCAGAGAGTTCTGTTCATGACAGTGGTCGTGTGGTGGTAGCATTTGCAGCACAAACGAGTGAATGAACAAGAGTCGCATCAGATGAGGCGAGCGACGAAAGACAATTCTTGAAAGAATAGACCGGTGGGGCGATGTCGACGGAAATGGGATGGCACGGATTACTCTGGTGGGCCATGATCTGGCGTGAGAAATTAGATCCCATTAGAACGACGAGTGCTAGCCACAAATATGTACTGTAGACACCATTTACTGTAGTGCTGGAGTTGGAGTGTACTGTAGTGGTTTGTTAGCTAGCTACGCATGGATTTCCACAACATAGTTTATTAGCCTCTAATTAGACTGTGGCAAAACCTATTGAACTTTGTAAATAGTGTGGGTATTAGCTATTGGCAGTCCAGTGCATCGGCATGCAGAGGACTGATGATGTGCTAATGTTATGCCGGTATCGAGCGACACAGCCAAACTATGGAAATCGCTTTTTAATTCAATTCAAATTTTAATTTAAAAATTCCAATTTTTGATAAAATTCTCAGTTACATAATAATAATAATAATATCTAAAATTTCGTGGACATTAAACGAAATTTTTGTAATGGAAAACTGGTTTATTATTGTGTACTGACTGCTGCAGTTGCTGCGGGAGTAAGATTTGATATATTCCACGTGCTTGCAACTCTGGAGCAAGCAACAGCAACAGCAACAGCAGTAGAAAACTTGCTTTTATGCGCTTTTAAAAAAAGCAAAGTTTTCCATAATTATACACCGGTGGCGTTTTTACAATGGCTAAGAAATCCAGATGGATTGGCGGATGAAAATAGATCTCTGTTGACTCCACTTCATGACTTAATATTGGAAAAACTGATCAGGTTGAGTGTCAGACTAATGACGCATCATACGGACTGATTTTTTTTTCTTTTCAATGTGTCATCAAACATAAAAATATCTCAGTCGTGAGCCTGATGTAAGTGTCTATCATTAATGTCACATTATTATGTTGGTTTTGTTTTGAAACCAAGAATGTAATGACGACGTTGCTGTTGAGGTTCACATTAAACGCGCCTTTACCATTCTCTCGCTGCTTTTATGCGGCTTTGTTACAGTCGGCAGGAATGTAAGGCATTTCTTTTTTTAAAACAATTTAAAAATTGTACATTACTGAGCCGTATTCTCAACACAATGACTATGGTCAAGATAAGCCTGCTTCATTTTAATGAAATTACGCGCATAACATTTTTATGAGTCGGATTCGGGCTATATAACCCATCTACAATCGATAAAACCACATAGCTAACTTTCTATAAAAGAGCCAAAGAATAATTTAAATAAGATAACTTCACGCCACCATTGGAGACAGATCGGCTGTAGAAACGTTTGATGTGTTAACCTTTGAGAAAGGTGGAACGTTTGGTTTGTTCGTCGGTACTTCCGGTAAACTTTTTGTCAGTATTTCTGTTTCAGAAGGTACATGTTGTATACTATCTTGTACGCTATTATGACTATCAACAACGACAGTAACTGATTCCGGTTCACCTAAATGAACTTGTTCAATAAGATGAAGTCTTGGAATAGGTGTAAGCGATTTACTTTCTTGAACTTCAATAGATAATAAACGATCATGAACAGCTAATGATTCTCCTCTAATATCATGAGTAGCATATTCAATAGTTTTTAGATATGAGTGATTAGCCATCCAATAAGCATGATGAGCACATTGTAAAACAGCTTCATGTTTATCAAAAGCCGATCTCATACGAATTAAAAGATTTTTAACATGATCATCTAAATGGGTTTGAGCATCTGCCATTTTTGTTAAATTTCTCGTCAACTTTTCTGGTAATTTCGTATTTGATTCTGAAGCTTTTTTCTTTTCTAATTTGTCGACTTTTTTTTCATATCTTAGTTTTTCAGTAAATGCAGTTTCAATTTGTTTGTATTCTACTTCAATTGATTCAAGTAACTTTAAATATCTTCCTAGTACATCAACTATTCTTTGATGTGGTGCTTCTTCAACATCTTCCGAATTTAATAATTCTTGTACATTTCTTAATAATGTTTCAACTTCATCCGCATGAGCTTGTACTCCTCCTTCTTGTGGAAATGATGATGCTAATTTTTTTGTGAAATCACTTTGATGTTTCGCTACTGCTGTCCATACTTGGCGATTGGAATGAACGGATTTTTTTAATGATTTAACTGAATCTGATATATCATGAAGGCGACGACGAGAATCAACAAATTCCTGATTCAATCCTTTGTTAATTGTTTTCTTTCTTGTACTCGCCCGGGATAATACTTTTTTCGTCGAATGTTTAAGGTCAGGCATTGTTTGTTGTTGCGACAGTCCGATGTGAAATGAGATGAAAGAGTTGTGAAACTTCTAAAGATTGAAATTCCCATGAACAGAGAGAGTCTTGATTATAACAGTCTGTGCGTATTACAAGAAACGATAATGATGACAGCAAACTTCGATAACTATCTGAAAGGGTGGATACATTGGAGAGAATTGTGTCATTTAATGACACAGTTCTCTCCGTGAGAAATAATTATTTTCTCAATAATCAAAAGCGTCACGTGGCTCTACCAAATAACTTAAAAGACGGTTTGAAATACAAGGGGCAAGTTTGGGCCAATTTTTCATTGTTTTACAGTGTGTGTCAAGGTCATAGGGGAAGGCCCTTTTATAATAGTATTTGCAAATAAAAAATAAGAAAAATGCAGATATGACGTTATAGCGGTTTACGTTGTGACAGGCGTTACATCGCAGAACGGCTATGAGGCGGTTTTCGAAAAAACCTAATACATGTTTAGTTCCTTGACACTGTACTATCTTGACAGTGTACTGACCAGTAGTGGAATCTGAAAATGAAAATAGAAGAAAAGATGACACCAAAGTAACATGAAAGTATGAAGATGAAAGTAAAAATAGAATGAAATACATAAACGAGCGTATAACAGCGTTTTGTAAAAAGTAAGGTAGGGTATTTTCTGTCTCACGTTTTGTATTCATAAAGTGTGCCAACGGTATCAAGTTTGTGTTTGGTCTTTCCCATGGAAGGAGCGAAGCGCCTTGCAATCTCAGTGTAAAATATATCAATACATTACCGAAAATTATATTCACACCGTTCTCAAGATGACAATAAGTTGCTACCTCCTCAAGTTTTCGTCAACAACATCAAACACAGTTACGAACAGGTAAGGCATAACCAGTAATATGAAAATAAATACTGACCACGAAATATTTATTTAGGAACAAGATGTGATTGCAAAGAATGAGAAAGCATGGGCATGTGTAGTATGTGGGTCACCAATTGAAATACAGAATGTGAAGAATAAAAAACGATCTATTGAAATAATAAATCTTACTAGTATGTATAATGTAAACGGAACGGGAGTGAAAGAAAGAGAGGAGGTAAGTAGCTACAGTGATGATACAGGACATTGGAACGAGGCGAATTGAGGAAAAATGAGCATCAAGGAAAGTGGTCAAAATGAGGAAAAAGCATTGGAAAAGGAAGGAGGGGAAGAAGTAATAAAGGTAAAGGTTGAGAATGAAGACTGTGTCGTTATGATAAAGGAGATATGTGAATTTATGCATAGTACTTCCTCATTAAGTAATGGAAATAACGGTGGGGCCAACAATAGTGAAAGCTGTGTTGAAGATTATATGAAATATGTAAACAAGGTAAATAAATTGACACCGTGGATGAAGAACGCAATGAAGGACAAATTCGGATATGACAAGTACGTCAATAATTTTAATAAAAGGACTGGTTTCTTGGGTCGTGTTTGTGCAACTGCAGGAGCTGATGGTATGCTAGATGAGATTGTGAACGATGAAGATTCTTACGAGTACTATGATGAATCTATACTTCAAGGAATCTATGGAAAGGATAGTAAAAACAAATTAGAAACAGTAAAAATAATTGGTAATAGAAAACATGAAAAAGATGCAAATAACAATGAAAATACTGGAACGAGTAATGTAAGTAGCTGTAAAGAAGGAACAAGTCCGAGTAAGGATGGAAATGTATGAATGAGCAAGGAGAAAAATGTTACTGTGTGGGAGGATGAAGGAAATGTGCACGAAAATATGGATGGAAGTAATTTAGTTAGGGATCAGAATGAGATGTGATTGGAAGGAAGTAATAAAAAAATGAATAACGAATATATGGTATGGATTTGTTGTTATTCTTGTGAGCGTTCAAAACAAGCATATGTTATGAATAATAATAGGTAGCTAGTTATAGATGTGAGAAAATAACTAGTATCTAATATGTGGAAGTCTAATAATGTATGTGTACATATCGAAACATGGTATGTGTAGCAAAATTGTAATAAAATAATAAGAACAAGTAAAATTCATGTGGATTATGTTGTGTGTGAAATATCTAAATAATGATAGTAATGTAATGTTGAACAGAGATGTGCCGGTTGTGTATGTTATGACAAATAGTAACACTGGAATTATTGTACTTGTTTTGGCATCAACCAAAATGTTGTTATGATATGACAAAATAATAAATTGGTTGTTATCGATGACAAGTTTGAGAATAAAGCAATTATTACATGCTGTGAGATTTTTTTTGATTAAATAAAATATACGTTGTATTTTTGAATGGCTTGTGGAATCACAAAGAAAGTTGTGAAATGTAACATTAGTTGTCTAAAAAAACATAAATTGAGCGAAAAGTAATGAAAAACTGAAGTGCGCATATATAAATTGCATTGGTAACTTAAATTGACTTATTTTATAACGAAGGTGCCATGTTGTATATCATGTCGGCGAGTGTCATAAATTATGTATTGGAAATTGCGCTAAACAGTTGTAGAAAAATTAAAAAGAATGTAATATGCGAAGTATTTCATTGGAATGAGATAATTTTAAATTGTACAGGCAAAGTAATATGTCTGTGGGTTGTATGACTGATTTGCGTTATGACATCTGAACTTATAGTAATAAAAGTGGTAGAAATGTATAGAATAGAACAAAACATGTTACATTTTATATGTTACAATATATATGTTGCTGATTATATTATGATGCGTAAAGGAACAGAAAATGAAATATGTCTTGTGGATTGATATGTGCCTATTTCAAGTAAAGAAATTTTGTAATCATTGTAAAGGAAAGGAGTCAATATGTTTTTTGAGAAAGTAGTGTAATACCTGTAAACATTGTTATATTTGTTGTCAAAGTAAAGATAAACCAGAATTAATAGAATTTATACCAATTAAAATGAAATAAAAGAATATGACATATAGGAGGAAATACTGATATGTGTTTCTATGTTTTCTTTTAGCTTTGTACTGAATGAAATATATGTAGCATGTGTAATAGAAGAACCATAAAAATATGAACAGAACCAAAACCACGTTCAACAGACAAAATGGGCAATGCACATGCTACTGATGGATGACGAATTTGAGATAATTGCTTGCCAATAACATAAAAGTACACATTGTCTGTAGAAAGGATAATGAGACAATATAAAATATGAGGAACATTGTAAGTGTCAGTTAGGATGTGCAGGGTACGAGTAGGTGAGAGATAGAAACAGCAAAAGCTAACAATAATTGGAGAATAATTCTTGAATTATTGATAAATGCAAACTTTACAGTTATGACTATGAGACGCTATGCGTTGATGAAACAACAAACAGAAATCGAAACGTTCATCAAACTGGTTATGAAGTAAAAGAAATTACTACATGTCTATCATAATAATTATCAAAATCTGATGAGAACTGAGTGTGATATAACGACAACCGCACGTTAACAGAGTAAAGCAAATATATGACAGAAAAAATATCTGTAATGATACGCTGTTCTGCAAGATCCTTTAAAAAAACTTATAGGAAATATAATTGAAACGCTTTGTAACTTTCGTTGTGAACATTTTAATTCCATTACCAGTTTTAAAATAGACTTGCGTGGTGTCAGTGATAGTTTTTTCGTTATTGACGCCACATAAGACAATGGGTGTATATGTTAGTAAAGTATTCCATCTTGGCAGTGAATGAATCGATGTTTTAGATGACAGCGCAATAATTTTCAGTAAAAATTTACTAAATTTCGTGTTCTCCAAACCCAAATGTTATTATCATTATGTTTTATATCACATCATTGAGTTGTTGCATATGTGAGAGAACATTTTTGATAAACACAACTTGTATGTTAGGAAACGTAATGGTTCGTGCTGGTGAGATGAAAGGGTTGAGAATTTTAAATGATTGTAACAACAAGAACGAATATGAGAAGTGCCGTCGTAATATAAAATTTATGTTCAAAAAAATAATGAAACTAATTTTTTTATACAAATCTTGAATGATTATAAGAATACACAGTTGATAAAAAATGTACACGTTTCAAATAATAATTGAGAAACGAAACAATAGCAAACTAAAAATACTTTTCGTACCGGGTAGTTTGTGTTTCGATTGTCATAATCTACATTCTTTTCACCATAGAGAGCTTACAAAAGCGGTCTGCTCAACATCAATTAGAACAACAATCATCACACAACAGTCATCACATAACGGCAATATGTAATGATGTTGCTATAACTACGAAGGGTAGAGTAATGCAGAAGGGAGGAGAAGAGGGGTGGAAATGAACAGGATGTATAACGGAAATTACAGAAGAAGATATATATATTTCAATGAAAGAAGCAACTCATAATTTCTATTAGCAGTTATAACATGCGAGATCAGATCGTTATCAATCGGGAACAGATGTCTACGAATCACATACTGGTATGTTTACTGTTCCTAATTGTCAACCGTAACAGCCACACGACAACGATGTTTGCACAACCCATAAAATTAATTGACATGCATTGTGTATGAAAACTAATTTGCGGGTTGTGTTATGTAAATATGTAATACACAACAATGAATATGCATATTATGATAATTGGTAATCTGCGTTTCAACATGTAAATCGTAAACATTTCGTCATGTGCAACAAATGAATGCATGGGCGATTACTGTATCATACGGATTCAATGATCAATGGTATAAGATTAAATAAATTTTATTATAACATGTCGATTGGAGGAACAATTTTAAGAGTTTATATCTGTAATATTATCGTGATTATATCAACAATCACGAACCTACACACAACCTATATTATCGTTACCCATACAGAGATTTTAATTCACCTAAGAATATAATGTTCAGCGCATGGTGAACAAACTTGGTAATATATGTACATACAGCTATAACATACGTCCTGAAGTATGTAATACACATCATTAATATATTAGGAATATGGTGAAAATACCATCACACGAAATTACACATAATTGTTTATATTTAAAACATTCAGCAAATTTCTATTTTAGCACTATTCATAACCAACATAACGTGTATACCTATTTAATTGCAGGGCAAAAATATGTTATATTTGTGATATGTCATGTATCTTTACAAACATTGATCAACTATTTAATTGAATACATTGGTCTGTTCATTCACTACGAATAAGTTAGGTAATTGATAGCTACGTGTTGTGGAACTTTACTGTTTTATTTATGTTTATATGAAACTGTACTATAATCTGGTATGATGCAACATGTTTCATGTTGCAATATTTGCAACATAATGGGAAATCATCTTATAAATATGTCTGTTGAAATATGAAGTAATTTTTGGACTATGTACTGAATCTGATACCTGAACCTCTGTTGACATAATCTGTTTCGTCTTTCTTTTCAAATTTCCAACTTTGTTTATAATTTGTTTTTTCGAAGGAAAATCATGTGGGAGGGCTTTACTATCCAAATGAAGTGTGCGAATCATATTACCCACAATCATACAAGGTGGTATATCAGGTTCTTTTGCAACAATATGTAAGATGGTATCACCGTACAACTTGTGCATATCCTTGCGACTGGTTGGAAAACCATGGTTCACCTCGACGTTTTTATATATACTGCAATCTTCTACAATGTTGCAACGCATTACCGTATTGAAATTATTGATAATATGTGCATCTACTTCTGCTTGTTTACTTCCAATGTTACCCCGACTTGAACAAACTGCAGGGAGAACTGAATCATTTGCAATATGTATTGAACTTCCAACTACTTGTGCAGGACTATTTCAATTTGAAAGAGGGAAAATGTCGTTCAATTCTTGTTCTATGTCAGGATCATGCACATCATGGTTGTAAACAGTACCTTCCAGGGATCGTTTGGAGACTATTTCCATAACTACATTTCTCGTCCTGCCCTTCTGCACTCTCACTAATTGTGATATTTTTGCTGTTATCTGTTGCTCTGTTGGGAGCATGTATTGATCAGGATAACGAACACGGATCTCATCTCTCATCATGACTGCACTCATCTTACTTCCACTATCAATTACACCATTATCAAACTATTGTCGTATTTCGTTGACAAATAAATGAATGTTGTTATTACCCAATGTTTCACCACGTTTTGGCTTACATGCCTACCCTTGCTTAATATCATATTGCCCAATATTTCACTTGTTGCAATATCTCGCAATAATGGATTTATCTGCGCTCTTGTATATATTTCAATACCCCCGTTTTATATATGGCTATAGATACCACTACTAAACCTCGACTCATTTTTGTTCGATCCAACTGGTTCTCATGACACGTTTCGAAATGCTGATTCCTTTTGTTCTCATTTCTATACCTTTTGTAACATTTTGCAGATGAAAATGTTTCCCCTTTCCTCTACAGTCCAACATTTGGTTTTTTAATTGAAGTACATTCGTTTTCATCTACATCACCTGTACACTGGTTTCCTTTGTTCTGCACACCACTTTCAGATGAGTAATAGGAAGATATGACGTCTGTCATGTCATCAGGATCACAAACCACATCTCCATTTTCATTATTTGTTTCTTCTTCATCATTACAGCTTACCACCCTCAGTTTCTGATCCTGCAAATCGTAACTCATCAATTCAATGGCAGTATTTGGCAATCCACCATCGTATGTAAGCGCCTCTACAACATTCTCAGGGACGATAACATCCAGTTGTCGTTCGCTGACGAATATCAGAATATCTCGTTTCGCTATTGCGAAGTGGGCGTCCACCATATTCTTACCATCCTGGGAGGCTGGATGTACCACCCCTTTCAACATAACTTCCTGACGGTGACATATTTGTAAGGAAATTGCACAAAATAAATCGTTCTTGTAACATCGAGCATTGACACTAACAATCCATATATTCGCACAATCTTGTACTTGTTTCTTCACTATACACAACAATGCTTCAAATATACTAACAGTTTACGCACAATCCTGACTGGTATCGTTCTGTATGATATGATCAACAAAAAACGTCGAGACTATCCTTTCATTTTCTTTCCAGTCCTTTTTCTGAAGATATTTCATCTTTACTGTCGTGTTTAGATTTCCTTCTCTTTCTGTTCCTTTTTTTATTTGAATTTCTTTCTTTTCCATCCTTTCCACTTCATTCAGCTGTTCCCCTGTTGCTCGATAAAATACTCCCGTCCCGTGCCATGACATTCCCCGTTTTCCAAAAAATTGTGATGTCAACTCTTTATGTCTATTGGGTTCCAGCTTCATTTTGTAGTCCATAAACACAATGCACGCTGTTACCGGTTCTTTCTGATTAACTTCACCCAATATCTGAGCTATTCTTTCTGATTGTGCAACACACCTTTGTACATGTCCCATATACAATTTTATTCTTTTCTGCAGTCTTCCAACACAGCTTTTGCATTTTCTGTTTTGTTTTCTATTTTTCCCTCAATTTCATCAATGGTACCGAATACACTCTTACATTGCACACAATTTCCAATTCTCTTTTCATACATCATGTAACGGATCGCTGTCTGTATACGATACATGTATTACATAATTGTACTTGAGATATTGTGTCACACCTTCCAATCTACGCAACGACGTTCTTTGATCCTCTCCAAAACGCACTTCCCTGTTCATCATTTACTTCATATTAGATATGTTTTCATAGAATAGTCCATTTAACACATAATCCACGCATGATTGTCTTTTCGACTCTCCTCTACTTAATTTTTGTACCAGTTTTATAAATAAAGTATGTCCTATTTTTCTTGTTTCTTTATTTCTATTCAGTTCCGTTATATACTTTCTCCACATACTTTCTATGGACATCTTTCTCATGATACATGGTATTTTTTAACCTCGCTGCCGCATCTAACTCGACGACTTCTCCAGGGCAGTTTCTCAACATTATCACTTCTCATAATGAAATGAACAACCTGTTAAACCTCCTCGTCTGTGAAATGTCGCCTGAGATGCGTACCTGTTACCAATCGTCTACTGAATACCATGTCTAACCAATCATTTCGGGCCCATTTTCTTGCCTTGAAAAATGCACCACTCCCAGTACCATTAATCTTGCCATCGCCCGTAACAATATCGTCGTCATTGTTTACAGTATACTGTTCAGAAATTTGTTTAGTATTGGAAATTACTTCAACTCCAGACTGTATTTAAGCATCGTGGCATTCGGTCGTACTATAAAAGTCCTCATTGGAGTCAGAGTAACTGTCATCATCAATACCCATACCATTCTGTCCCAGTAGTTTTCGTACATCAGAACCCTGTAGATGTGCAAACAAACACGCCGGAAAAACTATCTTTTCAACACTACCCTTTTGAGATTTTCTTAACGCATTTACCATTCCGTCAATAAGTTTGCTGTCACCACTTTTTTGCTTGATTAAGGCGTGGTATAGTCCGTTTCCGTCTTGACGGAATATCAATGTGAAGATCCGACGAGTGCAATCATTTCCAATTTTTACCAACGTCTTTCTACATTTTAAAGGCAAATTCGCCACGCTTCGTTATTTACTTAAACGCTTCGGTATATTCGTAAAATGAAAATGTGACACTTTGCTTGCAAGGAATAACTTACTGGTTGCAGAAGAGAAAACTTTCTTACAGGCCTTCCGTTGAGTCATCATATCGTCAACATTGAATGATAGATTTACATCATTATCGTATTCCGCACGGGGTTCGTATGAGTTGACGCATTCAATTATAAATTATTATAATACGTTTTATTTCGTATTCGTCAGATCTTGCATTGAAGAAGAAACACGGTCAGGACGTGAGTAAATCTGAGTTTTGCAAATTTATAACGTTTCTTAATTTATGCTGTCGTAGTTACTAATAATAATTTAATTTTGCCTCTTGCCATTTGAATGCAATGTTTATAACATAGTTCACCGGATTATGTAATATCCCGACGTCCTTTTCTTACAATTATTTTGCAAACTTTCAAAATTCCACCTTTCACCCTTAATGATTGGACTATCAGTGACAGACACAATATGCCCCTATAACGATTCAATTGTTGGCAATACGACATATACCCGTCGCTCCTTTTCAATCCTTGCCCCTTTCTGCCGTTACTACTTTTGTTCTCAACACTATCGGATCACGTACTTACATACGTACGTTACAATTGCCTTTCAGTTACCTTTCCACCACTGTTTTTTTGTTCTTGTCAGTAGTCAAGACACGGTTGTTTTCGTCTGTCAAATCAAGCTGATGACCCATCTCGTCGAACATCTATCATTGCAGCACTTCCTATATAATGTTCTAACTGCAGATATGAATGACTACTTGAGAGATGCTGTATCCAAATCACTGTTGAAACTCACTTTACTTCCCCGCTATTCCTTGCCCAACACTTAATTGTCACCCTCGACTAACTTACACTGCCTATACCCTATCACTTTCAACTTATTCTTTTCTCCTACAAATCTTCATATTACATGAGTAATGTACTGTGCCTTTCGTTTCACTCTGTCTTAATGCTGCACCTGCTGTATAAAAGTCACGCTTCTGATCACTTCACGGTAACCGACAATGGCACATTACGCACTGTACTAGGCGTACACAAAGCTGTACTCTATTGGCTCCGTGAAATAAAAATTTCACATGTGTTTCGGGAAACAGAAATCCTGTTTCCCGTGACATGTTTTATCCAGATAAAAACTACTTTTTCCTCAACTTAAAACAGACCTTTTCCGCTCTAGCGGACACACTTCATGGTTTATTCTGAAATTTTATTCACAGTAAACGACAATCATATACGATTCAATACATCTAGTTTTTATCAAAATCGGATGGGATTTGACTTCACAGCACATCAAGCCTTTTGTGAATCCCAGTTGCATCTTGCATTTAAAAGTCTCTCTTAATAATGGATGGATTCAAACACGGACTGCTAAGAGAGTCGGTATTTCTGGAGCTGTTGGGGCGAGCGCACTCGCTATTGGACTGACTGCGCATCATTATGTTAAGAAAAATAAAAGTAAGGAACCGAGCGGGAAAAACGGCGGTCCTTCAACGTGAGAATGGTGGGTATAATTTGTGAAGCAAGGGACCGTTTAGTTAAATTTATTGATTGACAATAACCAACGAAGGACGATCAAGTTCAAGTTTATTTGTTCCATTGACTAAATACTACTGAATCAGTGGCACTTCTTGTCGTCCAAATCACGACGGTCGATCATACTCACTACAGCAATGCACTGTACTTGTGACTTGAAATTACAGTAACTACTTAACCTTAGTAGTTCACTCACAATTTCCAACTCTCCTGCTCGGCAAGGAAAGTTCCACAAGATTCACATTTGAATCAATCGCATTTCCAACTAATGACATAACTAACTCCACGGTATTTTATATTACTTATTTGTAGTGATTCATCTATCAGTTGCATCTCCTTGTGATACAACGTAAGGCTCGACATTATTCTTCCATAATATTATATTTTATATAGGTTGTATATCTCTTGTTCCAGTGATTCATCTCTCAGTCGTATCTATTTGTGATACGACGTAAGACGCGCGCATACCAAGCTGATCACTGAACTCACTCAACAGTAAATCCACATGATTGAGTCACTATATAACTCCTTCTAACCTTATTCGACACACGGAGCTTACTAAACATTGTACACCCTCATACCTTAGTCACCCATTTTACAAAAAATGTTGTTTTTTGTCCATGATCATTCATGTTTGTCCATCCATGATCATTCACCATATTTAAAAAAACTTACTTACTAGTACTCCCGCAGGACTGAGTTATTCACCACCACCTGTTTCATTAGGAACTCAAACCGTTTCACAGCCAGTGGCTTTGTAAGAAGATCCGCCAATTGATCTTCTGTACGCATGTAACTTAATACTATTTCACCACTGTCTACCTTCTCTCATAGATAGTGATATCGTAGTCCAATGTGTTTCGAAGTAAGAAACTTCCCATCGCCCCGAGCCAATGACATACATGCAGTGTTGTATTTATGTATCGTCGTGGCTTCAGTTTGTTCCTTCTTTAGACTTTTTAATAAACTTCGAAACCATATTATCATTCTGGTGGCCGAGTCAGCTGCCACATACTCTGCCTCAGCAGTGCTGTGAGTTATTATTGACTGCTTTTTAGAGCTCCAGTCCACCAGGTGATTGCCTACATATGCTATAATTCCTGTAGTGGAGTGTCTTGTTCTTAGGTCATCGGCCCAAGACGCGTTCACGTATACATGGCGATTGTCTTCCTTCAAGATTTCATAATTATAAAATAACCCAACGTACTTCGTACCTTTTGAGTACCTCAGTACCCCTTTTAGAGATTTCCAATGACATTCTCGTGCATCCAAAACGAAGCGCGACAGTCCCGCCACAGTTAGGGATATGTCTGGTCTTGTGCACACACTCAAATAGAGTAAACACCCAACTAATTCCCTGCATGGATACGTCCCTTTTCATCTTCCTCATTTGGAAAGGCCAGTCGCTTAAAGTTCTCACTGCTTGTAAGTGGTACTGCTGTCAACTTGCAGTCTACCATTATAAAGCGTTCCAGTATCTTCTCAATATAGGAAGTTTGAGTGACAAAAACTCCAGCTGGAGAATTAATTATGTTCATCCCCAAAAACCATTTTACTTGCCCCAAATCTGACATTTTAAATCTGTTTTTTAAGACTTCCTTCGTTTTATTCAGAGTATAATTATCTGTACCCATTAGCAGAATGTCATCGACATAAAGGACGAGTTCCAGCTCTCCTCCTTTGTATCCTACATAAAGACATTTTTCAGCTTCCGTTGCTGACATTCCACACTTATGTTTTAAAAATGAATCCAAGGTTTGATTCCATTCACGCGGAGCCCGTTTTAATTGGTACAGCTCCTTCAATAACCGAATTGACTTGCCTTTTGTCACAAGATGCTCATACCCTAGGGTCGGCATCATATAGATTACGTCATTTAGGATAGCGTTCAGAAACGCTGTATTCACGTCCAATTGCTGAATTTTATGCTTCAATTTGACTAAAAGTGATAGTAGCACACGTAGCGTAGAAAGGCGTGATACAGGAGCATGTGTCATGTCGTAATCGACACCATACGTCTGCATATAGCCCTTCACAACCCACCGTGTTTTAAATTTTGCAACTTTACCAGTTTCATCCTCCTTTACGTTAAACACCCATCGCGTATCGATGTGTTTACGATCCACTGGGGTTTCCACCAGTTCGTATGCGTTTAGTCGCTTCATTGACATCATTTCATCATCACAAGCTTTCTGCCAGTTGCTTGTATTGGCCCCATCTTTCATAGCCTCCCCAAGTGTTACCGGTGTTTTAACATCTGTAGCCAATTCGGTGGCTGCAAGTGCTGCTTCTTTTAGAGTAACAGGTGTTTCACTGTTTTTTACTTCCTCACTTACTTCTTTGCCTGCCTCGTCGGCAATTGTATTGTTAGCCGGTGGTACTTTAACTTTGTTTTTAGATCCTAGTTTCCGCCCCCGTTTACTTCTGAATTTACCATCCACGATGGCTTTGTGAACAAGTGATGACGATAACTTTGAAACTGTTTAACCACCTGCATGAAACTCCTCTTCACCAATAGGTGTGGTGACGTTTGTATTATTATCTTCGACTCCTTTTAATTTTGAATCCACTTGGATTTTTCTCACTTTAGTCTTTCTGTGCCGACCTTTAGTCGCCATAATTTCAGGATGTGGATTCTGCACTTTATAATTATTTTCGTTCAGATCGATCACTGTCGCATCCTGAAATAATAGCCTCTCATCCGTATCCTCTATGAATTTCACGTCTCTGACATGAACTATATTCTTTGTTGCTTCACAATACACTTGATAGCACAGGGTCCCCTCACTTATTCCTACAAAAATTCCCTTTTCGGCTGTGGTGTCTAGTTTTGTTCGATTCTCGAGCGGAATGTAGATAATCGCGGTACAGCAAAAAGGTTTGAAAAGGCACAAATCTGCATCTCTGTTGAAAAACCTTTCCAAGGGCGTTTCTTTGTTCTGAAACGTTGAATTCGTGCATCTATTTCGTATAGTTGTTGCGTACTTAACTGCATGCCCCCACCCCGCTTTGGATAATCCCGCGTCTATTATCATTGTTCTCGCCATCTCCGTGAGCGTTCGGTTCATCCTCTCAGCCACATGCATCTGCGCATGTGCAGCCCTTCCGGTGGGGACATGCGTGATTCCCGTCGCATGTAGAAAATCTGCGATCGCTCGTGATGAGTATTCGGTACCTTGGTGTGTGAGCAGTGTTTGTACATCGTAACCACGCACTCGCATAAACGAGACGTATTTTTCCAAATTTTGTGCTGTTTCCGTTTTTGATTTCATTAAAAAGGTTACTGTAAGCCGCGTGTAATCATCAATGTAAGTTTAATAGTACAGATCACCGCTTACACTTTGCACAGAAAAAGGCCCACACGTATCCGAGTACACTAATTCGCCGGGCCTCTGGGTACTTATTTTTGTCTTTTTAGGACGCTTACAGTATCCGACTGTATGCGATTTGCCTTGCATACACCGAATACATTTTAGAGGACGCTTCATATCCTCTTTGAGTATTGTCAATTTACCATGTCTGACCAGGTGCCGGATCCCACTTGTAGACAGGTGACCCAAACGATGATGCCAGTATTTCAATGGATGAGAGACATCATGGTCCTTATCCAGATCAGAGTCTGACTCACTACTACTATCATTCGTAGCGCTCTTGCATTCAGTTTCAACGTAGGTATTAACTGTTTTTAATACTGCTTCTCCATCTGTTCTGTATAGGTTGTTATTGCCTTTAACTGATCGAGGAATAACCTTACCCTCTCGTATGATGACACACTGCTTTTTCTTAAATGTAACTTCCACCATCGGATCCTCCATCAGTTGTCCTACGGACAACAGGCTGTGACCAATTGTTGGTACAAATTTTACAGTGCCGAATCTATCGTGTGTTTCTTAAGCCTGAATTCTTAGACATTCTACTCCAGCCGTTGATACAGAACATGTCGACTGTTATTTTTCACTTTGAAAGTTTGACACTTTGTCAGTGTAGTGATTTTATTCCCCACTGTCTACTATCCATGCCTCAGTGTCGTGAATATCTACATCTTTTACCATAAAACGAAACATTCTTCTATCTTCAGATCGGGCTCTTTCTTCACTACCACGTTTGCCGCCTCTTTCTTCTTAGGCTTATTTTTGAGTTCTCTTTGTACAAGAGCGTCACGTCGATTTTTAGAAGAGCAGTCAGCCTGTATATGCCCTTTCCTTTGGCACCAAAAACATGTAATATTGAACTTCATTTTCGACGTTTCTGCCTTCGTGGTGTATAGCGCGGCCGACGGAACATTTGAGCGACGTTGTAATTCTAATGACACATTAGGATCTCCTACATCTTCACGTGCCAACTATTGCAGTTTTGAGACCATCGTCTGGTATGTGGCGTCATCTAAATTTATATTTATGACCCTAACTATCGGTTTGTAGACCTCTAACAATCCAGTCGTCATAATTCCCACCGATGCTGGTCTGGGACTGCAAAAGATATTCCTTCCAATTTTTACGTTTGACTCTGAAGGCTCCTTAAAAATGAAACGATACTTTCTGTTGTCGCCATCTTCATGTTAATGATCTGGGTATGTATTTCTCATATTGTATGCTTGTTATTGGATAAGCACTGATTTAGTAGTGCTTTCCATAGACTTCCTACCTCGTCCTCTTCGTCAATTTCACCTAATGCTCTGATTGTCTCTGAAGACAGGTATCGAACTAAATAGCTATGTGCTAACATTCTCAATTTTGCGTCAGCTGCTTTAAGTTCTTCCATTTCATCGGCTTCACAATTTTCTAACAGTTTAGTATATTTTTCCTTTGATGAATCACTCAGTGTACATGACTTTTGGTGATAAGGACAATATACGTGCAGGTTCTTTTGTACCATAGCATTGTAGAACTTGATGACCCACATGTTGAAGTCATGGCCGAGTTCATATATCTTCAGCCCTATTAAACAAGATTGTTCAATATTGTCGATATTTGTTGACATGTTAGTGTCCGTGTGTGCTTTGATAAGTACTGGTATTTCAGCTCTTTTTCTTTTCTTTTTGCTCCTTTTGGTTTAAGCTAGACAAACTCTTAATCAGTTGAGAAGAAAGGGGCCGTTTAGTTCAATTTATTAATTGACGATGGCCGACCAAGGACAATCAAGGTCAAGTGTATATGTTCCATTGAATAAATACTACTGAATCAGTGGCACTTCTTGTCTTTCAAATCACGACGGTCGATCCTACTCACTACAGCAATACACTGTACTTGTGACTCGAAATCAGAGTAACTACCTAACCTTAGTAGTTCACTCATAATTTCCAACTACTAAATGACATTTTACAACATACAAATTCCAACGTAAATCCATTTTTCGTCAGCAGGACCCCCATCTAAAAGGGATTCTATAGTAGTTGAAATAAAGTACAAAACAAAGGAATAACTACTTTGATGAAAGAAAACACCCTTTGTAGCATATGGATAAAACACGTGGAAAATAGAGATGGCTGTAAACGGTGGAACTATAAGCCATAGTTTCGCCAAGTCAGTAACGGGAGAACAACCTACACTAAGCTCTCGCGCAATGACCCGAATAGTAACAGGAAACCACCTTCTTCCTCCCTCATCTTTTCTCTGCCTTTACGACCACACCGTTACGCGACGAGCAAGTCCAACTTCTCCGTTTTACGCCATCTCAACTCTGCGTGAGTCCACCGCTCACGGGGTGTTTTTCCTTCTTTCTTTTTCTTTTTTCTTGCTTCTTCCTTTCTTCTTCTTCTTAAAAAATCATGCAATCGCGCCGCCTCCTCCCCCTAGGCGGAAATTTACTGGCAATCCAATAAACTTTCGCAGGCAACACTAAGCCCTGCCACCGTCAAATCTTATAACAAGATTTACAACAGCTTTATCGCCATCAACCGCGACTTACCTCTACACGACCCCAAATTCGCGGACCTCATCATCGCAGATTATATACAGGACGAATTAGACAAGAACCCAAGCCGGGAAACAAGTCAAAGATGGGGTGCCTCATCGCGATCATCTACATCATCGCCCCATCTTTGAATCCCCACCTCCACATGACCCGTCGTCACTTCAAGTGGTATCATAGGCTTACGCCACCCTATCCGCCTCCCCCTTAACCTCTCAACTTACTGTGGCTTTCGCCGCCAAGTTTCTCGAACTACAACAATCCGAGGTCGCTCTTGCCCTCGTTTTAAGTTTCGCAGGGCTTCTCCAAGCAAGCGAGGTCCTCTCCCGTAAATGGGGAAATGTCATCCTTCCCGACGATTCACGCCTTTCTTCCTTCCTTCCAGGCACGGTCGCCCTCAACATTTTTGAGCCCAAAATGCACAAACATTTAGGACAGATCCAAATTTTATCCTTTAACTGCCCCGCCGCTATCTCCCTACTGAAGCACCGTGCCATTCTCTTCCCCACAAGCGCCCGAAAACCTGACTGCCTTTTTTCCCCAATCTTACTTACCCGTCCTACCGCCACGCTGTTCACTATGATTCCACCTACTTCATCCTGAAAAACGCGAATTTTACGACACACTCCCCTCGCGTCGGCACCGCCACAGAGGCCTTCATCAACAACATATCTGTCGAACATATAGCGATAAAAGGACGATGGTAATTCCATCAGTCTGTGCGCCACTACGTTTTCAACGGCCGCTCCTGGCTTTCTTCCCGCTTAACCCCCGACTTGCACCAGTTTTTAATAGCGCAATACGAAAAATGTTTAACCTTTTAATCAAGCACATTGATACCCAACACTTTCCCCTGCTGTACAAGCCCGCAACCACCCCCACCTAACACCCTTTCTAACCCCTCTTTTCCCTCTCCTGCCCCTCACCGTCTAGAAATTGTCCCCGGCTTGTTTTCACGAATACCCCGTCCTTCCAAGTTCCGTTCGAGTCATCACAGTCGCCTTCCGCCGTCCTCCGATCCTTTTCTCCCGATATATATATATATATAACACTCAACAAGATGGCAACTCGAACCCCCTCAACCTTCCCATCCCTTTTCTCCCATACGATGCCTCCCTTATCCCGATTCTTCTTAAGCCTAACCCCCTTCCTAGATCCCCACACTGCAACACGCAAACATTCCCAATGGCGTAAGTTCCACCCCCAGGCCCCGCACCATGGAGTCCCGCGATGGCGGAGCCTTCGTCTTCCCTGACGGAAGTCGCTCAAACCCAGACTGTCTCCCCGCCATTGGCCGCCCTTCCTCCTCTTCCCCTGGGCTCCATTCCGATAACAATCTCCCGCCCTCTTCACGATGCAACCACAATTAACTTCGTACCCTCATCCCTGTCTAATACATATCAACCCCCACTACCCCCTCAACACCCTTCTCTTCCCATGACATCTTCCCCTATCCTCACTCTCCCGACCCCTTCTGCTCACGGACCTTCATCCCTTCCCCTGGTCTCACCTTTAACAAACATGCCCTCGGTCTCAGCCCCCACCTCCGTGACAGACACCCTCCAACCGCCCTCTAACACTACCCCGCCTTACTCCACTCCCACAAACCACCATGCGATCCCACAACCTCCCCACCCCTCTCCCCGCTAATCCACACGTTTTTATCCTCCTCCCCACCTGTGCTGCTAACACATTATACCCCCCACTTCCATTGAGGATCTCGTCGCCGTCTCCACCAAATCCCTACGTTCCTTCATCGACAGGTCTCATGCTCAAGTCTGGGCTTTGCTCATCGACCACTCCCTGTCTGATCCAGATCTCCCAAGCCCTCCGTACAATATCGCGGAGGCCACGCCGGACGTCCTTTTCACCATAGTCTCCATTATGC
>JAULBU010015157.1:0-21449 GCA_032358235.1 Odonthalia washingtoniensis | reverse complement strand
ACATATACATATACATATACATATACATATACATATACATATACATATACATATACATATACATATACATACATATCATTAGATAGGCATACAAATGGAGTTTTTGATCGATTTTTCCAATTCGGTCAGGCGATTCGACAAAAACCTGAGTAGTAACACGTGCAAGAAAACATTCCTCATTACTGTATTAACGCACGGCTTACATATGTCATCCTCACTATACTGCAGAGCAAAACTGTCGATGTAACCATCGATAATTCAATTCACGCCACGACAGGGATACGGCAACCCACGCGAAAACATGCCACACGACCAATGAAAGACGACGGGGGAGAGAATACTGAGATACGAGGAGAGAGACAAGAGGGAGACGAAGAGACCGATGAGAACATGACTGTGGTCGCGGCATAGGACGAGGAGGAGAATAGTAATATCCGCAGCAGCGACGAATAGAAAATGAGATATGAAGGAGATAAGGAGAATAACCGCGAGGACAGAAGCCGCGACTGATGACAATGGCGAGAAAAGATGAAGGAAATGACACCGTACCAGGAGAAGGGAGTAAGCAAGAAATCGTAGCAGGGTACAGCGTATAAGGAAATCGAAGAAGTGAAAACAGAAAAGTAGAGTACACAAAAATGACTGTAATGTGGCGAGAAATTATTCAATTAACGAATATAATTTTAGCCTATACACGTGTTAATGATCATTAACAGGATCTACTTTAGTACTTTTCAGGTACTAAAAGTAGATCCTATCAGAAGTGTATCCTCTGTTCTGCTCGGATCAAATCTCGATTTAGTACACATACGGCGCCCCGACGAGGAGGGGGTGATAAATAAAGAAGGTAGACATGTTACAACATTTCGCAGATCATCAGCTTTCAAAATCGAACGAAAATGGTAACCCCGATTCCAATATCTCACGCCTGCGACTGACCAACTGTCAATCTTTACAGCAAGGGTGACTTAGCAGTCATTTGTCAACTCTGAACCTACGGGAGTTGTCGGAACTACTACCGTATTTCCAAACCAGGAATCTTCAAAGTTATCCATCGTATCAGGAGTAAAAGTCAACATAGAACGATTAATTTCGAACATTCTTACTTAGCAAATACTCACACTCGTTATTTGCATAGCCAATTCTGAATTAGTTATTTGCATAAAGAATAATAGTAAACGTCGAGTTTGTTTATCTAACTGCTAATCTTTACTTTTCCCTCGTTTCTAATATGAATTAACTTGACGCACTTCAGATTTGGTGATAGATTCGACAGTGTAAACTTGAATTATATAAATAATTAGTCAGTAAAATAAATCTAGGGCGTGAAAGAAGGCACAGAAGGAAAGTGAGGAACTAAGAAAAGCACTCGGACAGGAAGAAAATGAACCCGAATTCCCGGAAGCGATGAAGGATAAGGCAAAAGCGGAGAGAAATCCATAACAAAGTTTAAAACGAACTACAAGGGATGAGGATGACGATACATTCTTTACTTCTGAAGAGACATTTAGCACCAAACCGAATACTTCAGCATACTCCCCGAAAGAACCACCTGATATCGACCATTTCATAGACTATCCAAACGTATCGGATGACCCAGACCCGATCCCGACGAACTCGATAGCGGAAGAGAAGCAATAGAACAAGATAAAACTAACGCAATACACATACCCCATACATATAACATACATGAGGCTCGTATTAGAAGGGGCGAATTTATGGATAGATTTTCGTACCGGTGTCCGGTCGCAATGCATTATGTTGTAGTATAGGGAGACAGTGATGGAATGGTACATATTTAAAATGGAGAGGAATCGATATAGGATCATCTATCAAAACCCATAAACCCCAATACATCATAGAACTGCTGTACCTACAGAAATTCTACCAATCTATGATATATGAGAGTAAGCACAGCAAATAGGCAGAAACCCCAGGAGTGGAGGAGGAGAAGACTGATTCAGACCAAGAACAGAACAAATGGACGGAGAACTATGTCCATCCAGAAAGTAGACACTTGTTTGGGAAACCAAATCGGCGTCATGAAAATGATAACGCTTAATCCCACAACTTTCTAGAAGGAACTAACCACATATTCTAAGGTGGTGCGGATGACCAAGAAAAGGAATTACTTAGGTAGAACCTAAAAAAGAAGAAATCTATTGCGATATGGAAGAAGAAAGCAACAAGAGAGAAAAATAACAAGAAGGGACGAAGAGAAAAAGGTGATTATGAAGGACTACATCAATACCAGAGAAATTACCCAGAAAAGAAGAAAGGTCTAGGAATAAATGGACTGATGCGTGTATTTAATGGCAAGCTGGCGTTCTGGAGAAACAGGGACGAATACCGTGATAATTGTATTAATATATTTAATACCTTGTCAGACATGTGTCAACTATCAGAAGATAAAACATTGAGATCTATTCTGGCAATGTTGAAGGGAGATGCCCTAAACTACTTTGCGAACAATGCGAAAGTGTATGAGAATTTCAAAGAGGATACAACAGTATTGACAAATTGGTACAACTATTATGACAAGAGAAGTCTATAATCTTGATCAAGTGGCAGGCAATGAAACTCTCAGATGCCATGAACGATGAACCGAAGAAGTCAGAAGTGGAGGTCTTTGAGAAGTTCGTGAAGAATGAAATGAATATTCAAAACCAGCTTGATCCGTCATACCACAAAATAGACGGATTCATCAGAGATTGCCTCCTCACCGCAGTCGAAATTCTCAGTATACAAACCACACTACCGAACAGAATTTCACAAACCAGCCATGATGCAGTAAACAGAGTAGAAAACAAACTATCAGATATACAGAACTTAGATGGTAGCAGTTTAGCTTGAACGGTGACATATGGGGGAGGAAGCGAATTATTCCTTAGGGAACACCTACTGGGGAGACACGAGGAACGCGACAACGAAACCATGGTCAAACCAAGGAAACAAAAACCAGAGACTGTATATCAGAAAAAGTTTGAGTTCTAACTGGATGAAGGTACTGAAGGGTTTTTTTGTATGTGGTCAGGACTACAGTGAATATCCAAAACATATTAGAGAGGAGATGACGGACCCAATAGACAAATTAAAGGCAAAACACCGGCAGGTACTATTAACTATTGAATTGATCGTAAAATTTGTGCTCACGGTAGCCAATCCAATGGACGAAGTCAAAGTTCCAGTAGGGACGAACTGGGTTAAGGAAGTTGATGACGAATGTTATTCAGATATAGTAATGATGACATCGGAAATAGCTACCAATTTAGAGATGTCATTGTCAAACAATTCCTACATCCACGGAAGATTACACAACGCGGACGTGGCATTAGCACTTATCACCATGAACAATCAAATCAGAGCAAAACAGAACACCAACTTCAATGGTATCACTATCGATACGGTGGCAAACCGAAAGTCCATCTTGAGCAAAAAGCAATACTCAGATTATGAAAAGGGATGAGGTAGACATACTAAACTATAGAATCCAAACAAGATAGGGCTGAAGGGAATAGGAGGCCATGAAAGAGTCATTGTCGATGCCACGATACAAATACCTTTCAACGACTAGAACAAAATAATGGATGTAGACTGTGCAATAATGGAGTTCGAATGCCCATCACTTCTCAGTAATATAGAGAGGATCATAAACGGGTTGGACATTAGCTTCCATGGTGATTATATACATATCGAAAATCGACGACATCCATGGACACTAGAAAACGTTTTCTAGCTATACAAATGGAAGGAAAAAGATCTGTTATTTGTCATCTTCACAGAGGGTGAGTGTTTAGTCTACCTCCGTTGTCTACTTCTATAAATCTAGTTGCCTTCTCTCCCTCTGGTTACCATATCTCCTTCCTTCGTTCATATTTCCCTGTTCCGGTTATTCCTTGTCATTCCAATCGTAAATAGATCTAGTTGGTCTATTTATTTCCGTCTCCTTCTTTATTACTCCCATTTTTCTGAGTTGATCAATACCTCTCTAGCTGAATATCCAACCCTCGAACCCACCCTCTCTATGTGTATTGTTATACCACTCTCTTCTACTATAGGTTGTTGTCCTGGGCTTCTTCCCTCAGTTAGTTCGGTATATGAGTATTACACTATGTTCTCGCCTCTATCCCTTTGACTACCGTCGCGGTTGCTGTGCGGGACTAATAGGGCGTTGGATCGCTGTACTACAAGCCAAATGTCGATCCTGGATTTTCGATCGGCCTATCAAAGTTTGCTAAGAACGCTGACACTTTATCAGGTTGCTAGACAATTGAGTTTTCCCACTGTGCTCTTGTTGACGTCTTTGTCAGATACTTCATCCAGTGAGGAGTCGGCGGCGCTTTAGTCATTGCCTATAGTTTGGGATTTTGTTGGTTTATTATTAATCGGTACCTCGTCTTCCAACTTTCTTTCTTCCCAATATCGTGTCTGGGTTTAATACCCAATCCCTCGTACTATCTCCATTGAATTGATATGTGTGGGTATTGTGTCTCCCTTTTGTACGCCTTCTAATTAGTGTATACCATCATTAATTACTTTTATTCTGTCAGACGTGAAATTATCAAGGTACAGTCACCCTGTATTCCTTTATTAACTTGATCCCATCTGTATCATCCGACGTCATACTTTACCATTCCGTCATCATTATTATCATCTTAATACCAATTTTATTCTTATGATCCCTTCTTATCCCTAGGCGTCTCACCTTGCCGTACCGTCACTATCAGCCTCATATTTTTCCAATCACTACCAGTTACTTCGTCCCAACATCATTGTTAATTGTCGACCACAAATACTGGCCATTACTTGAAGTAATGCTTAACAGTGAGATCTAAGAAGAATCCATCAAGGATTTAGACACCATCCGATCATGGCAACCCATATCCTGCTGAAGAAGGCCAACCACGGAGATCTAATGAAGGAGATACGAGATGAGACCCAGAAGATAATTAAAGACTGTGACACATTTAGGAGAAACGGATCAATTACCAGACAATTTAAATTGACTCTTGGTACAGAGCAACTCAGTTTCAACAACAGATTCATCGTAGACACTATGTTATTGAATACAAAACTCGTCCTTCACTTAGTTGACTGGAACACACATTTCTCCGCCGCATTATTTCTGAAGAACCAATCATCTTTGCAATTTTGGAACTAAATGACGCAACTATAGTTGATGACGTACACAGGCCCTCCTGAGTTCCTCGCGGTAGACCAAGGATCTAACTATACTTCTAAGTAGATGAATAAGAACGAAGCAGCGGGGATATAATTATAAGAATATCCAATTGAAAACCCAGGTTCGAATAGATTTGTAGAGCGGTATCACATGCCACTTTGCAGTGCTTACAATAGGATCCGGGAAACTGTGGAGCGAAGGGAAGCTTCGGTTGAAGACTGCTTCCAAATGGAAGTACAGGCTAACAATTTGACCCTGGGACTTGAAGGAATATGTACAATGTTTCCAGGCTTTGGAGCACTCCCCAGTGTCGAAATGAGACAGGATTCCCAAGGAAAAATGCGTTTCTGTTGGCGGATATGAATGCCTTCTTCCAAGTGGTGAGAGACAGTGGATGGACACAAGAACCATTCATATTTTTGGCCATATGAACGCCCGCATTGACCCAATCGTACGTTGAAAATTCAAATACTGTAGTTTTTCCGGGGAATTCATATTGAAAAAAGACTGGTAATTCTATTAAGACGGGCATTCAGTGTTTTCTTGTTACGTGAAGTTGCGATAATTCATCATAACACATTACTCGGCTGCGATTTTGGGCATGTTGTAAACTATTTATATTAAATTGCATCAGGAAAGTCATGACTTCAGTGCGTGAATGACCACCATCAATACAAAAATCAGAGATAATTACAGGAAAGCTTCCAGCAATGCAATTAGTGTAGGAAATGAATGCCTACATTGAAGGGCTGAATGGGACGCATTCATATTTACGTGAGAGATTATTGATCTGAAAATGTCCATTACATGCTCGTTAGGCAATTGTGATAAACGATAAATGGAAGGGATTTTATAATGATATGATTCGAAGTTCCCAAGTAAGTGGTCACAACTTGGACATGTACTGTACATGTTCAAGTTGTCAACACATCGTTGCGTCAATTTTATAAACCCTTTCACAGTTTCAAATTACTATTACGATAATTTGAAGAGTTGGAAGGGCTTTTATCACAATATGTATGGTACATCTTCAAGTTTTCAACACACCTTTGAGTAATTTATAAAAACGCGTTCACTTGTTCAAATTACTGTTACGAAAATTTGAAGAGGTGGTAGGGTTTTTATAACAGTAATATTTCACGTATCAGTAATAGATCTGAAATGTCTATTTAAGGGAAACTTTGCATCAATTTCTCATAATTTTGTCTGCCATTCCTTTTCATGTCAATCAATCTTGTTAAATGTTTCTGTTTCCAAACCCCAAGTGTAGAAAAGTAGGAAATTGTTTGCGATCTTGTGGAGGTTTGATAGCAATGAATAACTCACTCCGGGACTTGTGAGATCGTAAACGCTTATCTGCTTTTTTCAAATTTGGTTCGAATTCCTTGTTGGAATGACTTGTTTGATTTAGATGTTAGTTTTTTCCTTTCCCCACTGAGGAAGGGAAATCTATTTCTTACCTTTCCACACTCCGCAAGTGTGGAAAGGAAGCAAATCGTTTCCGACGTTGTGGAGAGTGGAAGCAGAAGACTACTTGCCGGCCCTTGCGATTTCGTAAATACTGATCTAGTCTTTCATATTTATGTAGAACGACTCCAAGTCACTCTACCCAAATACAGAAGTTGTAATATTTAGTTATTAGTTGTTAGATTTTCTCTCCCCCAATTGGGGGAGGGTAGAAGATAGTTTAGGATGTAGTTTCACTTTGAAAACGGACGTACTTGTAGTACAGGTGTCTCCGTTTCACAAAGTTGGGATTTTCGTAAAACATTAGAATTCTAATTTTTTACGAAAATCCCAACTTTGTTTGGAAGAAAATACACACTATTACGTGTATAAAAAATCTGTTGACTTCGTCAACCTGTAAAATGCCCTTGTGGCCACCACTGCTATATGCACATTAAAGATGTCGATACTTACGACAGACGATGGCATTCCTGGTATCGATGCATATCCTCTATTCAGTTGGAATACACTCAAATTGGAGTTCCCATGTACCACGTTGGTGAGAAACGAGGCCCATGTAATCAGGTTCGATGCATTTGTGTCCGTTTTTTCACGTTCAACTCTTGGCAATACTTTCTTAAAAACCGTTTTATTCCTCTCTATTTTCCCATTTTTGTGCAAAAATCGCACTGGTCGCGGCTTGAGGACAATTCCATATGCTTCGAGGAAGGCTTCGAAGAATGGTTTGCAGAATCAGGGGTCTTCTCGAAAACTTTTGCGTGCCCGGTGGTTGTAGATCCAATCGTTTTCGAATAATTACATCATTTCATTCGCACCGCGCGACTCCGCCACTACTATCACCCCATACCTGGTACCTACGTCGAATATATTAAGCACATAATATTTCCGTTCTTTTATATATACTACTGTAAAATGCTCCTGTATTTATTTATTGAAGGCCTCATTCACATGATTCAACTACATTTTTTTAAATTGCGAGGCCGACCGAGTGAGGTGCATATATCGCATGCCTCATATACTTTGTCTCACGCGTTGTACGATTTCTGGGATTTCAAGTCCACATCCGTGAATATGCGCTTCGTCTCTTTCGATGTCGTATGCGTGAGACGATGAACGATTTTTCTGTCGCTACTTCTCGTCCATCCATAGTATTTCCCATTTTCGTTTTTACGGTAAATTATTCGTGTGGTCTTATTTAAAACCGTATCTGTTCCTTGCCATTTTGACCCTGTTCGATATATGTAGAAAACCGAACGCTGGTTGAATTCAATTTGGTATCTGGGAAGTTATCATCTCTGATTCTTCCCAGTTGAGCGTGTCGACGAATTTTTTACAACAAGTCCCACTATCAGAGGGGACTCTCCATCTACCAAATAGAACTTCATAATAGTTAGCTTATTATTCACGTCATGTATCATCAAGTACCAAGTACAGCTTATGGATGTGGCATCTCAGCAGTTAGCTCCACGTCTAGGAGTATAACTTTCTCTACGCGCCCGTAGCTTCAACGGCATCGATAGTGGGTCACACATTCTTGCTACGTCAATTATTCCACGTGTCTAAATCGGAGCACCTTCGTACAGCATCGGGTTGTGGTCCATGCGGAAGCCTACTTCCACCGGACGAAAAACGAGCTAACTTCCCTCCCTTAATTTCTGTAATCTACATGAGCTGTGCCTCCCTGTACTTTCATGGCTCTTTGCACTTCTTCTTTGGTTTTCATCATATTATTGCAGTGATGTATGTACTTAAATAAATAAACAGTTTCTCCGCACGCCTTGCACGCACTTCGTGATTTCATCTTCCTAATTTGGTCCCATTTCCAGCTCAAAAGTGCGCTTCCCAAGCATTTAGATATGTCTCTGTTTTTTATCATCTATGATAGGTTTCGTTCTGACCTGTGATAATGACTGCGCCGCATTTTACAGGTTAAAAATACATGCAGGTCTTTCAGAAATTTTTACCAATGCTGTCTTTAGTTTATCCGGCACGTTTCCTATCGTCGTATTATCTTCAGTTCTCATGAAATCCATCAAAATGTCTTTGAGAGCTGCAGATTATTCATCGATGAGTAAAAAATCTATACATCTGTTGTAACCCGCCTGTTTATTCTTGTTAGTTGCGAGTTGAAACGTAACGGTGTTGATAGTGTTGGACCATAATTTAGAATTACGGAGCATTATGATCGCGAATTGTATATTCGAAAAGTCGTTCAATTCCTCCGTCTGATTCACATATTTTGACAACGTTACCTTGAACCGATTTAAGAATGCGGGAACTGATTCATCTCCGTTCCTCCGGCACACATGTATGCCAGATAGTAAATCTACTTCGCTCATAATGGCCTCATTCGGCATATATTTGGCAGTAGTATGAATGATAGCTTCCACAAGCATACAATATGACTTATCTTCTTCTGTTCCATCCGTATTCAGGATTGCTGCCTTCCCCTGTTGCTTTAACAACTTCTTCGCCAAATCGTCGCCTGACATGTATAGGATGTGTCCTGACCCTCTCAGGATGGCCTTATGTTTCAAATCGACCTCAGCGCAACCATTAATCATCCGTATCCATCGTCTGAGAGTATTGTAGTATACCACTTTTCTGGTTACACACGTACTGAATGAAGGCTTCATATTATTCGCGATGTGACTCCCTTTTGTAACTGATGAGCGTGTCTCTGAGCCCATAACTGTGAGAGTCGCTGGATCTTGATTGACTACAGCGATGTTGGTGCCGAATTGTGTCGGAAGAGACGATGGCAGATACGAGTGGTTTGACAATCAACTACTTGGGTAGTACTCTGCAGTTGGTGTATGTTCGTGAAAAGCGATGAGTGAGTGTGAGAGAGAATGTCTGGAGAAAAAGACGTGTAATTTGTTATGCATATATGGAGATAAGTTCAAGCTCCTGTGTGAGAAGGTGAGGTGGTTTTGGTAATGAATAAACGAACTTCAGGGCATGCAGTTAGAGAGGAAAATGTCAGTAATGATGGGAGAGAGTGATGTGGATTGGTTCCAGCTCGGTAAGTCGTAGACGTTAGTCGAGTAGCAAAGTGGCGAAAAAATTACAGTATGAGGATGAGAAGGACAGCGACAATTGGACGACGAGGATGAGCAAAGGCACATAGGGCGACTCGTCAATACGAGTTTGGAGAAATTGTGGTTGTTTATCAATACCAAACAGGAAACAATTAATAAACTATATGTTTAACAATTGTAAGTGTAAAACTTATGTGAGAGAAATAAATCTAAATTAGAATGACTCGAATGGTGTGCTTCTATTGATGAATAACACCAAAAGAGGATCCAGGACAGAAATCCTCGGTGGCTGAAGATTAGGGTTCAAGTCTAGAATAATGCCACACTCGTATGCTGGAAGTAGATAGTTAGGTCTCTGGTTCCAACTATTACTACCTATGTTATGGGTATACTTAGTGTGAGTATTCCTAATTGTGGTCGAGTGATTGAATGTCCAGTTTCTCAGTCCTCCTATTCGCTTTTATGACCTCCATGAGAAGTTGGAAGATCCAAAATTAATTCTTTTGTTCATATTAAACATTTGTTTTGCGGGATGATAATGTTTGTGATAACCAATAATGATATTTTCATCGATTATGTGATGATTATAACCAAAACTGATAAGAAAGAGACGAATGAAACGAAATTACGAATCTTTTTGGGAGGTGAACGGTTCATTTTACCAAGTAGATTGGGAGGTTTTGAAAGTATTTTAACCATTGTCTTAGATAATAGACGAAAGGTAAAACTACTCAAACATTGTTTTCAATAGGCCAAAGGAAGTGTTTACCCGTTGTTTCGATATTTTAAAGTGGAAGAAAAACGTGTTGTTACCATGGAGTGTTGTTTTAGTAGATGAAAGTAAAGATTATGGAGAGAAAATTCAAATCGTTCGGGAGGTATTAGGAACGACAGACAGGGAGGAGCAGAAGTGGTGAGTGATATAGATGGCTTGCTTCAAAAAATCGGTGATGATTGACAATGAATGTGTCAGGAGGTGATGATTATGGAGTAGTTTTTTGATTTTAGTAGCTGTGATGAAGGATGTACCACCATAAGATATGATGTCATCAACGTTAGAGGATGGAACAGAATGAGGATGGAAACGGCGGGGAGATACTGAAGGATAGGAAGAAGGAGAAGATGGAGGAAGGGATTGTACTTCAATTCTTCAGAAAGATGGGGTATTCTCCATTGTGGTGGCTGAGTGAAATGGGACGATATTTGAAGCATATTGTGCATCGCAGTCGGTACCATGGGCTTTGTTAGTCCGTCTGCAAGGTTGATTGCTTTGATTCAGTTTAGAAGTGGCGATCGATCATTGAAAGTTCATTTAATCGTATCACACTGCACGAAGGTCCGCTGTCCACGAAAAAGGCGGTGATAAATAGCTTGCCCTACTCAGTGGACGGGTCAGGGGTGTCCATGTTGTTGCATTTTATCGCTGTATCTTCAGATATATCTTCTGGGAGTGATGATATTACTGGCTGGCTTACAGACGAAATTTTTCTTCACCATTATTAAAGAATGCCTGGTATGTGTGGATTAATATTTTTGCATTATTGTATCGGGTGTACTGCTTTTAAATGGAATTTTTTTCTTTCACATTCATTTCATAGTATGGATCTGTGTTCCATCGCGGCAGTGCAATTACTCTCATACTGAACATTTGAATTTTCCTGCACAGTAACAGTGTGGAACCTAGGTGACAGGTTGTATCGAAATTATGAAACATAAAGAATTGAAGTAATTGATGACGTATGGAGAGATTGGAATGCCGATTTATTATAAAAATAGCGGATTATTAGAGGGAGGTAACATGTTGTATCGTGAAAAGGTAGAGCTCATTTTAATTTTACATATATAACATATAATAAATTTCTCCGAGCAAAGAGAGGAAAGTAGAAGTAAGACATGGGGAGATTTCATCCCAGTGGCGGATCTTCTCCATCTCCTAATTCCCAACTAGCCATATAATCTGCAAGTTCCATATGGAAACGTTGACCACCATGGTTATCCTCATTACTGCAGTGCCATGTATTATCATCAATTTCATCTGCATATTGGGAATAGTGGCTGAAATCCTGGGATCTTTTATGGTACTTCTCCTCACCTCTCCGGCGCAAGGACCGGCCGTACACATATGAGATGGCATCTCTAAAATTACTATTCTCTGGGATTATATACATTTGGAGTCTCATATGATGACGACCTTTTTATTCGGAACGAGTATGTTCTACATAACCATGTGGAATGAAACATTGATTGCGCTGGTATTTCAATTGCTTCCATTTCCAAACAAAGTCCAATTCGCTTCTTTTCCTTTCACACTTTGATGAACATACCCATGGAATCCAGGTTCTATTCATCGAGACATCAGTTCGGTGGCAGTTACAATAGTAAAATACCTGGAAACCACTCTCCATATCGTCGAAGTCGTTGTGTCCGTGTTGCGGTGAAAACTTCTTGTCCTTGATGGGAAAACGGTCCCACCGTTTGGAATTTCTGTCCGCCACTTTCAATTTTTGTCCATATTCAGTAAAGAACATAACTATCCAATTCACAAGTCCAGTGCATCTCGGCGTTTTTCTATCCAAACAAAGTCACAGTCACGATCAAACATTTTCTCCATTACAGTTCTTGTACTCGAAGAACGACCAACCAAATTATTTCTATCGTGTTCATCTTTTTCCGAACTACCACTGCTTATATTTGGATCCACAAATTCTCTACTAATTTCAGTGTTCAGAGAATCCTCAGCAGGAAACCAGGTCTGCACCTCATAAAAGAATGTTCCAATTGGCGTGCATAGAAATGTGTGCTCTTTCGAACACTTCTCCGGCAGTTCTTCCTTCATAAACGGATAGATATCTAATGCATCATAAATTCCTTCCAGAAGGCAATACCCCTCACTTTCCAACTGTTGCCTTTCCTGCTGAAAAAAGCGGTACCCATTCCTGTCATAGTAACAGTCTGTGTGTCAAGCCACTTATGTTTTTAGTCATATTAGAATATAAAGCCATAAATTCAATTTGCGTATAATGAGCCCATCTCCCTGCAAGATTTCTTAGTTCCAAAATTTGGATATATAAGAAAAATACATGAGCACGGTGATGATTTGGAAATGATGAAGATCTCAATAATTTCTACGTATCATATAACTCTTCTTTCGCATGTATCAATTTCTTGCCTGAACCACGTTTATCACATATGAACTGTCTCACCTCCTCATCACGAAGTGTATCCTCTTCGGACACATTATTCACGAACTTCATCAACGTGGGAGAAGTGCGATGTAGTGACATGTGCGAAATCGTCACTACATCTAGAAAACGACCTTCCATTCTTCTAATGAGATCACGGCATCCAGTAGGAACAAACTGTAATGGTTCGTTGTTATCGTACGGGCCGATATCTTCTGCAGTTGTACTCGGAGGCATTTGGTTTGGAATGAGATTCTGTTTCTTTATAGAAATAGATGACACACATTCTGGTATTGGAGCTTCCACATTAACCGTTGTATTTGAATTTTGGAATATTATTTTTCTCGCTTCTTTGGCGGTCCGAGGTTGCTTAATTGATTTATCAAATGATTTAGATGACTTCAGTGCCTGCAGAGAGTCATCATTGCCGTTTTTAATAATAGAATCGCGTTGCTTCCTTTTCTTGGTTCTTTGACTTACTGCGCGGCCTACAGGCACATCCATCCTAGCATCTCAAATTTTTCGGGTTTCACAATCTTCTGTGTTCTTTGAAAAGTAGTCCCTTATTTTCTTCACGAGTCTTGTATGTTGAGAAGAAGCTCGGGTAATAAGTTTCACAGACTTGTTCCCTTGGTAGTGATCTAACTTCAAGTTAGTTATTGAATAACTTCATGCGATTGCAAAAAGATTCCATTCACAGATTGCGTCCTTGACTCTGTCTCCGGAATAATAACCTCCATTACATCATTCGTTGATTTTGGAACGTTCTCATCTTCCAGGTTACCTCCAGAGTTACCAATTTCGTCAAGGGCTGCATGAAATTATTTTAAGAAATTGCTACCAATTCGATAGAACAAAATAGCATCAAATATACCCTTCACTCCGCTTGTAAAATAAGCTTCTGTATCATCCAAAAGGAAGACTATATGCTACTCCGCTCCATGGAGGAGGATATGACTGTCCAAGTATGTCACACCGCTCTTCCCAGATTATCGACCAATACTGAGCTGAAGAATGGTCTTGCTATTTACCATAACAGTTTCTAATCTACAGATCATCTTCGCAAACGGTGCGTACCGTTCATACGTTGAATAGATTTTCATATCAGGAAACTTTCATCCTTCCATATCCCGAGCAATATCTTCCACCCTTTCATCTTGAAATGATGTGCCATACTCACCCAAGAACGTTTCAGAATACCGGATTACACTATCGTCAGGTCAATCAATTACGTGTGCCTCTTCGTTTTCGACGAAAACATATTTTGCCTGCAACTGAATATGATAACCTCCCAAGGCTTCATCATCGCTCTGTCCTTTCGTACCAAGAAAAACACAAAAATGCAATCTCTTGTCCAATTCAAACTTGCTTCGACCTGACCACTTAACTTCCGCAGTGCTGAAAGCTGATGTCGACCGTCTACCATTACCACGTACTTATCGATATTTAGAACATACCTTCTCTTTCCATCCTTGTATATTTGACCAATGCCAGTATACCTCCCATCATCATCTCCACCTTCAAATTTAATTGAAATCATACTGAAACACACTTGATACTGCTCTTTACGGGAGACGGTGACAAAAGATTCGCAGTGGTCACCATTGACATCCCGAAGCGGAACCTTGATATTCCTCATTTGACTGACTCGGAGCCATATTTTGAAACTTGCATAGTTGCTTAGTTGAATATTCCGAAGTTTTATGGACCCAATATCTTATTCATCTCTATTATCAGCTTGTTCAATATCAACTCGTTCAATGTCTACGACCTTCATCACCTAAGAGTCCAAACAACATAGGGGATCCTGCCCTTCCAAATCACAAAGATGCCTCGGAATATCTACAACATTATTCTACACAATATACGGGTATCCCATGTCCCTAAACCGCTCTTCAATTTTCACATCCTCAATTATAATTCGGACCAGATGTCCAATATCCAAATCCTTATTTTATCTCCCTATATGCACACCTCCATCAATAACATGTAATCCCCTCACAATAGGTACACCAACCGTCACTGGGGTAGTCTCTATAGATTTCCAGGCAGGATTGTATTTTAATGTATTATTGAATACAAGGTTGGCATAAACATCGGGGACTTACAGCTCAACTAAGACCCATGAGAGAATGCCGCTGGCCGTGGTATCTAAACCGTATTCTTCAAGAATTAAGCCTCGGTGAAACCGTTCCTCTCCTTTGGACCCATTCCACGATGCAACATACTTCCTTGTACATGCGGTGGGCAGTACTACTACTATCTGCAGCCACTGTTACATGCTTTATGCATGTTTCCAGACGATTTTCTCACTTGATCCATGCTTCTTCCTTGATCAGACCTGTAACATGACAGTTGAAGGCTTTCGAGGAAATTTGCGGACAAATAACGAATGTTGATAGCGATTGATATGTTGTGAAGTTCATCATGCCGTGGTTATGATGTTGCAAGTCCTCACATAGTGTGACTCACGTACTTATATCACTTTCGAGTCATATAACTTATACTATATATTCAGGTTACAAT
The DNA here is from genome assembly GCA_032358235.1 of Odonthalia washingtoniensis. Classification (NCBI taxonomy): domain Eukaryota; phylum Rhodophyta; class Florideophyceae; order Ceramiales; family Rhodomelaceae; genus Odonthalia; species Odonthalia washingtoniensis. The sequence goes on along the minus strand of JAULBU010015157.1, from coordinate 6,051 downwards.
CGCAACCGTCTACGTCTGATGGAATATAGTACTACAAATTACTGGGAAACTGGGACGGCTGAAACAATTTCAAAACTAATTCAGTTAGAAATTCGAAACAATTCGAAAAAAAACTTCATACGAAACTTCATATGAAGTTTTTTTCGAAAAGTTCATATTTTTAATTTTATATTTGAATCGTTCATTAACATAGTAATGACTCGGTACAAAGATTTGGTTTGCTTTTTTAAATTATTTGGTACTGCCTCCTCACCCAATAACACACAACATCTATAATAGCTAAGTTATTCGATATTTCTTATATCATGGTACACTGTCGCAAGATATAAGAAAAATTGTCATGTTATATACTACATAATATGTATTATAGTAGTTATATAGCATGTACTTCATGTCAGTCATGTCGTTGGATGACAGGAGTCATGTAATCATATATTTCATACACCCTATGTTCATAACTTAGCAACATAGCGTAGTGGCCGAAATGCCCAGTTGAACACGGCAGTTTGGATCATCACAGGGTAGGTAAGAATATGCTTTGTAACCGTATGCATAATATGACTATCCTTAAAAATGTAATTCATATACATACGTATATACAAATAGTCAATACTACGTAAATATCTGTCCTTCTCCTTCATGCTTTGCCATCATAACTGCATATGAAGTAAAATGATTATTATCATATGAACATATTATATGTTCATATACTATTATATATAATAATTTTTACGGTCATATCTTATGTTTCAAAATTATATAAAATCAAATAATGTGACTTTTGTAGTCAGAAGGCATAATACATCTTGTTTCTAATTTTACCAATAACAGAGATAAATTGCCAAAAGAGGTAAATTTCTATGATTTGAAACATTACATTATCGCCGTACTGCTACGCGACGAAACATTTGCTAAAATTCCTAATTCCTAATTTTTACTAAATCCATAGTTTGGTCATTCCACAGCAAATAACCTTTTTCACCTCGGAATATCCATTCGTACAACAACTCATACTATTCAACTTCCGCTGACTGCAATCATCTTACGTTCAGAAACCCAAAAATGTATATTCTTATTACAACACAACACAGTTCGACACTATTGCGCACGACTTGAAATAACCTTCACTAACCATTTACTCACGACAACACTTCTTCCATAAATTATCACCACAAAAATTCTTCAATTATTATCTTCTCAACAACAGCAATGTCTTCTAGTACCTCAGATGCACGAATGGATTCACTGATGAATGAATTCACACGTTCCCTTCTCTTTACATTCATGGATAGTTACGTAGTAATTATTTCAAGGAGAACTTCAACTCCAATAACGTCATTTTCTCTGATTACCTCCCATGGTTCAGGAATTATTATGACCCAATATCCAAGTCAATACCAAGACATTTGGAGAAGAAATCAACCAAAAGGAAAAATCCGCTGGAAATTACCGCCTTCCTGTCAAAGGAAGGGGGCGTGGAAATATCCTTGCTGAAATGGGTTTCAAATAAGTTTGGCAGATCGTTCGCACATCCCTCGCATTGCATACGTACGCATGCAGAGATCAACGCATATATTACAAGTCTTTACTAATTTATTCAGAAGCAGAGTACCTTCGAATGGATTCTTGGTTGGACCATCTTTCTTCGACTTGTCATTCAGTACACTTCGAAAAATAAAACGAACATCCCGTTCAACATGACTATCCTATCATATTTTGAATGCCTTTTATTCTTTCATAACAACCCTGTTATACAAAGTTTATGTCAAGAAAACAGAACCAGAACCTGTTTAACATCAAACATTACACTGGCAAGAATTGGATTTGTTTGTAAAACCATTCTTAAAGCCTGTGAAAGACTTAATGAAGATATCAACAATCGTCTCGTTAGTTCATTGTTTCTCCCGTACATATACAACTAATACGGTACTTCTACTTTCAAGTTTATATCTGCAAGACAAAATGGATTATCTCTTTCACGGAGGAATAACATACCATGAGAACGATGGTAACGTTGTTGAAGAAGAATTGGTGTCCCTAGGTTCTTGAAACCGCACAGCAGAAAAGTATTTGGCAGTCCGATACATTACCAAGAAACATTTTACCAGCCTGCATAACATTTTGGTCGATCATATGATGTATGAGTCAAATTTTAGCATGGAAACTGACTTAGTAGACAGTATGGTCACTAAATTAAAGCGTTTCTAAGAATTGGTAAAACACACATCTTACACGTTTCAACATCGATTTGATTGGCTCATCAGTATCAGCCACCGCCGACCCGATCAGCCGACCACGATCAAGTACACGTTTCTGAGCTTCTGGGAACAAGGACCAACACTGTCTGTTATTCATATTTGGTATTGTCATGTGTTATAGGAATACCTCTTGCACCTTTCTCCTTCTTTCTCCCCTACTTTTTGATACTTTTCTAGTTTAAAATAACTAACTCAACGTTTCTTATTGTTGCCGACCAGATGTAGGCACCCAGTCAAGAAGTATTCTAGTAGGTATAGATATCTACTCGTGCCAGTACGACCACTCGCTATTAGAAGTATAGATACAGTTGGTTCAAACTCGCTTGGTAAGCGCTGACCCAACCTTTTGCTCTTGTCCACATTTTTCGTCCCCTCTTTTGTTCTTTTTTGTCTCCCTTCGTTAACCCCACTAACTAGCTTCATTCTTGACGTTGACAAGTGAATATGCTACTGAGACCAATACTGATAACCTTCAAATCCTTATCAAGATCCACATTTAGAATCCACATCACTGTCATCAACTGGATACTACATCACACGTATCAACCTACTGAATAATCTACCCCTACAGTACTATTGCCCACTCTGACACCATTTGATGCCCTACATTCAAGGACTTTGATTGTTAACAGTCTAGTAGGCGTCAGTTCGTCGCTTACAGATATAGTTCGACAATCCGGATTCCTGTACGTAGTAACCAGATACCTCTAACAATGTTGATTAACCTTAACAACACAAGTATAACTATATTCTCCATTTTTCGAAAACAAGCGACATGTCTGACTTGGTACAAACGCCGTTCCGTATCACAACCGCTACCAGATCCACCCGCCCAACGATAACTCAGCCCCAATCACCGACACTTTCTCTGCAGACCTCATAAACAGGTACATGCGATGTATGCCGCGCTCACAAAAAATGAGAAGGACTAAAGACATCGCCAGCAAGCTCAAGAAAGTAAGTAAGCACTTCATAGATGAATATCCCATCACCGAGACCTCAACTAAACCTCTTCCAATCGACAGACCTCCACTTCTACTTCGCCTCATCAAACAACATCCGGACAACAAATCCCTCTTCTCGGAAGGATACTTACAAATCCCAGTACCTCCCATAGGCCAGTTGAAAGATGTAGCAGAGCTGTATGTACTAGCAGATGCGTCTATTTAAATGATCCCATGGCTGTAATTGATGGAAGAATATCTCCAAAACCATCCCTTGTGCTTACACATATTGCTAGAGTGCATAAAGAACAGATCTACTTCCATCGTAATTCGTAGTGTTAATACTTACAATGCTCGACGCGACACGGCGTACCAAAAACCAATAGGACCTTCAGTGACTACCACATCTCCGTCACACAATCAAAATACCAAACACATATTCCCAATCATAAATGAGCCACCCACAACAGCTGCAGGTACACCAGAAACCGTTCAGCATCCACCCATGAATCCTACAAAACAGTTTCACCCAGGTGGACTCGGCGGAGAATACCATCCAGCGTGAGAAAAATCCCGCATGAATCCAGAAAATGATTTGAACCAATTAGAAGATCCAGACGAATCGCATGCCGATCAAAAACCGATGCAGTCGTTGATGACTGGTCAGATAACACAGAAGAATCGTCATTTCAGCAGAGATCTCGACGAGTTTATCCACAACACTCTATGAGACTACGAGTTCCGCACTAAACAACTGTACCTACATGAAGGAAGAGAAGCGCTATTCTTCTCGAACGTCATAAAATATCCAACAAGAACAATCTTCATATCCAACCATCATGGAACAATGACTTATCAAGTCATGGTGGGACTAATGAAGACGAAGTATGACTCCAGAGACCACCAAAAAGATGCACAGTCTCGCCTCGATAATCTGAACCCGATGACCATCATGAATGAAAAGAAATTACCGACCATTCTGCTGGACTCTCCCTACTATGTGCCTATATAAACAAAATCAAGACACAATACCTTCTAATTTTTGCAATGACGCATACAAGAATAAATTTCTCTCAATCTCAGTCGCATAATTCGACTGGGCACCAATCCCCCTCGTGTCTGAGCTATCCATCAACCTCAATTTTCATACTGTTAGGACGGCGCTCGCCCATTTGATCACTCTAGAAAAAGAAACCAGCACCATCATCGAACAATAAAGCAAATCATCTTCCATGACCCTTCATGGTCAATATGGACAACGACCATCACACCGCTTTGGAAACCGTACAAAAACAGTGGTAATAGACGATTCAACTACAACAAGTTGCCTTACAAGCCAGGACACTCCAGTAATAGAAACAATATCGACAGACCTTCGTCCTCAACACCTTCCTCAAAAAAACCGCAACTCGTCACGCCGTTTGAAAAACATATCTAACTGCTAGAAATACATATTCTCACTGTAGACCCCTTCAGACCGATGACCACCTGGAAGCATCAACAATTACATCAACAATCTTGCAAAGAACGGTGAGGAATCCGTGTATATACTAGTTGACATATCGATGGTTTTGAGGGAGATACTCATGGATTGACGAATGCGGGAGAAACATTCAAGACCGATGCTGACTACAGTGACAGTGAAAATGAGTCAGACACTTTCTCAGCTCAACTCATCTCAATAGATTATGAAAGACAAACTGATACACACGAAATACGTTTTTCAAACAATGAACTCGACCGAAACATCATCACTTTGCACATAACCAACACTCTATTCTCACCTACTAACACGATCTTAGACGTCGTTCTTCCACAAACCACAGTCGCTTCAGAAACACACCTCTCAGATGAAACATCCAAGATCATAGACTGCAACGAAATCAAAATCACCAACTCCAAACCACTACGAGACCTATGTATCCCCTCTTTCTGCGTAACTCCGCCCCCGCCCCCTGAAATGTAATCGGAAAGGCGGCCCTTGATCGCATACATCAACATTTCAATATCAATGACAGTACTTTAAAACCTTCAAGACTCAAGTTCTGATTTGGATACAAGGTCTATTCATCACTTGGTACTGTTACTTTCATACTCGAGACACCACAAACCGTGGCAAATATTCTGGTTGAACTGGACGTGGCCAAGTTGATGTACTACCCTCAATAGGCCTAAACATGTTTGATGCTCATCAATTGATGATAGAATACGTCCATAATAAACTCGCCCACCGCCGTAAAATAACACGAAACAAGGAAATCTACTATCTGGAAAAATGGTTTCTTCCATTATACCAATAAACTTCCAGTCATCTACATACCATGAGGTAACCAGATGAATCATTCGAAGTCAAATTAATGCTGGTCAGTTAAAACGTCATTATAGACCGTTTATTCATCCTACGAGCACTAAGCTTATCACCCTACTCAAGTTCACAAACCAATCTGAGGCCAACCCGGGAACCCTGAAGATCATGAATAAGATCACCGCCAGTTTTGATCCATGTCGACAGCTTCAATCTACGACGCACCGCTTCAGAGTATCCTTTGTTTCTGATTCTCCGTGGTTTAATGAACGGTTCTTCATGGACATCTTTTACGTCATCTTCAAAATATCAAAACACGCGGTCTTCACGTAACACATGAAGGGACTAGTTTTAGTGCCTCCAAAAGGTTTCAGAATATGGAGACAAGAACTGTTTGGAATTCACTCATCCGCTGCTGGACCTTGATCTACCCCGGGCTTACCCAAACGGATCATTGTGAATCAGGGTTCCAACTGATGTGAATCTTTCATTCGTATTGCTAATCTGGATTAAATTACGGTATAAACGACCGGCATAGAGACCC
>JAULBU010015146.1:0-21453 GCA_032358235.1 Odonthalia washingtoniensis | reverse complement strand
AATGCGATAACGCGAAGGGCAACAACAACACGCATCCTCGGTGAAATAACACGTTTAATAGCAGCGTCCATGCGTTGAACGAAATGACCATGACCGTCTAGACCGCTGCACACTAGTTCGAAGACGTTACGAGACATACAGAATCATCTCTCGAAATCGCGCTCGTAGTAGACGCAGTTGGGAGTAAAATACATCTTCTGAAAGTGCATGTCTGCGTCGGTAAAGGAACGATTCTTGATCGCAGTTCGGACACGAATACGGTCAGATCAGTCCGGCTGTTCGTCCTCCCTAAATCTGAAATAGACCCAGAGCCTATGAGCCACGCCATGGCGTCATCAACGTCACTTTACTCACTGACCGACATGATTCTTTGACCGTTGGTTATACGTCCGCGGATAAACTAGACGAACCGAGGGGCCAATAATTTTGCACATAAATGTTAAAGATTTCTTCCAGTCAAATCTTAACCACAGCAATGTTTTGGGATGAATTATTTTCTTACGCATTTGTCTTTAATTTTAAATTTGTGGCGACCGGTCAAGGTGCTCTAATACTTATTAAGCAACAAAAAAACAATTCTAAGGCTGACTTATCCAAGTTGTGTATGATTACGATTGATGAGTCCAAATTGACATGACATTCACATTAATTCGTCATATATTCATTTGTAGCCAGAGCATGAATATAACAATAGCAACTTATCAATAACAATTAACTTATCAAATTATCATTCAAACTCATAATTAACTTATTATCTCATTATCTAATAACTTAGTTTAACTTGTGATGTAATTATCCATAACTTAGATTAACTTATTATCTAATTATCCATAACTTATAATAACTTACATCTAATTATTCAAAAAATTAGATTAACTTGGCAATATTATATCAGCAACTTAGATTGACTTATCATTGTTATATCATTATCCAAAACTTGGATTAACTTGTTTATAATTTATATTGAATTAACACTGGTAATAGTTAATAGGTAAATTATAATTTTTCTTTTTAAATATTTCTCGATGGTTACTTCTGTTAAATATTTCATCTTGATTAGTAACCATTTTTTCCATCAATTTATTAAACTTGATAGCGGTAAGTGGTTTTGTAAAATTATCAGCTTGTTGATCCTCAGTTTTAATGTACTCAATACTGATATCAAATTCATCAACCTTCTCTCATAAATAGCGATACCTAATTCCAAATTGTTAGATTGAAGAAATTTTCCTTCCTTCCTTCCAATACCAGAAAAGCAGCGTCATACATAATTGTAGGTTCCTCTTGATTGATTGCCAAGGTTATTATTAAAAATCGTGGCCATACTACCATTCTTGCTGCATAGTAGGCTGCAACATATTCAGCCTCTATCGTACTGTGTGGTACTAACGTCTGTCTTCTGAAACTTTGGTCTATTACGTGATTCCCTAATATTGAGATTATTTCAGTAGCTGGTCTTCGTGTTTCTACACAATTCACCCAAGACCCATCTAGATATATTACTAATTTTTATTTAGACACATTTCTAGAATAGAATAGTCCATGTGATTCAGTTCCATTAATATACGTCAACAAATTCTTGAATTATTTCCAATGAATTTTACTAGGATTGGATGAAAATCCATCAAACTCTGATACCGCGAGTGAGATGTCCGGTCTAGTGAAAATACTTAGATAGAGTATACTTCCTATCTCTTCTCGTTATGGGCATTGCTTCGGTATATCGTCATCCTCCGGGAATATCAATTTATTAAAATCAATATTAGCTGCAATTAGTACTGCCCATTCTTTTGCATCTTCCATCTTGAATCTTCGAAGTATATTATTAATGTGTCGTGTTTGAGTAATGACTATTCCCTCTGATCAATCCATTATACTCATACCTAAATACCACCGAAATATTTCCAATACAGCTCAATCATTTGTCATAAGTAGAATATCATCTACATAAACCATGGTGATACTTCTAATTTATCATTTTTATATGCTGTGTAAATACCTCTATCTGCACCACTGTTTTTTCATGCCGGTTATCTTACATAATAGTGTATCTAAAGTAGCATTCTATACCCATGGTGACTGTTTTGAACCATATAAGGCGCTAAATAATTATATTGTCTGTTCACGTGGAACAAAATGTTTATACCCTGCTAGCGGCGTAACGAATATTGCATTTAAAAGTTCAGTTGTGACATCCATTTAATATACGCAGAGGTTTAGTTGGTGTTTCAATAGAACGTAATACTCGTAGGGTACTCATATTTGAGACTCGTGTATGTGTTAAATTGTAGTCAACCCCATGCGCCTGCATAAATCCTTTGACGACACACCTCTCCTTATATCTCACCATCATTCCATCTTCATCCTTCTTCAAACAGAATATCCAGAGAGTAGAAATATATTTTCTTTTCTCTGGGGTCTCCTGCGAATTTACGCACATCCAGTTTCTTCATACTCTTCATTTCCGACTCACATGATTTTCCTAATTGCGTTCCATATCGGATCCCATTGTTTCTTTTTATGTAGTTGATGGATGCACCTTACTATTTGTTTCATCTTTGATGTGTAAATGGTTGTCCTCAATTTTATCATCATCATTTTATTTATTGTTTGTTAATTCATCATTGTGAATTCCTTTATTATTTCTCAATTCATCATTGCGAATTGTTTTATTGAGTGCCAATTTTTCATTATGAATTACCTTAGTATATGTCACTTCATCGTATTCCCCATTCTCCTGCGATAGTTTAGTCGGTCAACTGATTTTCAGAAATGTTTTGGTTCTACAGTTTTGGTGACATCGCCTAGTTTTGTAACATCACTGTCTTCGTTCTGCACCTATTCTTGCACACTTTCTTCAGTAACGTCATGATTGTCCTCGTTACAATTTTTTTAGTCACCACTTGATAATTCGTGGTATTAACTGCTTTACGTATCTTATTGATTTTACTCATTTTACCATTTTAATTTCTTTGTGCAGCTTTGGTTTATTCATGTATCCAATGGTTCTACCTCTTCTATTGGGCTCACCGCTTACCTTGGAATCATTTTTATTCAATTAAACATCTTTAGTAAATTCTATGTTCTGTTTAATCTCTTCAGTGACTGATTTATTATTTTCAACAATTAATTTTTACTAAAGAAATTGTACCTGTTTCATATTTATGTCATCATGATGTTTATATATTCGAGTCCTGCCTCAACCTCCTGCCATGATGCCGTTAGTTGCACAATCTCTATTTATTTCACAACATGTACCAAATTCAGTTAGTCTCAGGCACTTCTATTAACGTGACGTCACGTGTCAGGATGATTCTCATATTACCTGGAACATAAATTTGGTAGCAAAGTGATCCTTTATCCATACCTAACAGTATTCCTCTTATTGCAGTTTCATAGCGCTTTGTCCTATTTTGGAGAGGCACAAATACCATCGCCGTAAATACAAATAGCTTGAATATCTTCACCATTTCTATTAAAACATCTTTCAAACAGCGTTTTTAGATTTTTGAAGGTCGATGTTTTGCAGCTATTCCTAATCTTCGTTGCTATTTTATCGCGTGAACCCACCAACTTTTCGGCAGTATATCATGAAATATAATCGTCCGTGCTATTTCAATCAACGTATCATTCATCCTTCCAGAAACATGTAGTTGCGAAAGGTCAGATCCTCCGGATAATGCATATGTGAATATATGTCTGACTGACCCTCGTTTACCACTCTCTTGTCTGTAACCATCATGTTCATCTACAAAGCCGAAAAGAACAGAATTTTAATGGATGACACGGTGCAACGATGACCCCAACTAACAAGAATGGGCTTGTCGGCTTCTTCAGGCTTCCTCTACCACCAAGCGGTGTATGTCGCAACCCTTGTAGTGTCCTTGAAAAATCTGACTGTCCTCTCAGCAATAAACGATTGATTTATCACGTCATATGTCTGTGACATCCATGAATATACCTGTGACATAGTACCCAACTCTCTACAACTTGTGAGAAGCATAACAAATACATTATGGAGTACAACTGAGGACAATATAGTTCATGTAAAAATTTCATTGGAAGTATCGTTGTTATGTCCACGTTATTAGCCAATGTGAATAACCAGTTGTGGGATGTGTAGAATCAGCAACTGCTTTACGAGAACTGTTTTCACGGGGTGCGTCTCATGATGACCCAATTTCCACTATGTCGTATCATATCTTATGACGATTAGTATCCTAACAGTAAGAGGAGCTCTTTTCGTAACTGTAAGTTGATTATGAGCCGAGAATTTGAAAAATCACTTGCAAGGAGTGGGCCGATTGAAGAGACTTTAACTGTGAAAGAGATTATGATACAAGATTGTGGTGGTGAGTGAAAGAAAAACATGATTGATTTTTCTGTCTCCCACATTGTTCCTCCTATTGTAATTATAATTACGATAAGTTGTCAATAGTTTTGTTAGTCTACTCTACCACACCCGCATTGATGATGTCAAATGTTGTGAAAGTGAACATTTTTTACTTTGTCAAGTTTTCAACTGAAAAACGTTATCGCGACGACTTTGACGACATTTAATATCTTCAAAGTTGTAGTGACGACTGTGACGAAAATTTAAATGTCCAGAACATTCTAACGACAAATGTGACAGTTTTAATCGTAACGACATCTTTAAATTTGTTATGCGCCATGTGAAATTATTTTCTCACAACTTTTAATTGAAATATTTCTTTTCTTTTAATATGTGGCTTACACATCTGGTACCAGCCTGGACTCAGACCTAGTTGTACCACATAATTGATTTAGAACATCATAACCTCGTCAGTGTCTTCGGAAAATAATGTTGCCTTCCATTTACCGCGGTTTCGGAATGGATGCAAATATTCACTATTCCATTGGAATTCGTATGTATTGCATAGGAAAACTAGGACCTGAAACTGCGGTATACGGAAGAAAAGGCAGTTCAACTAGAAAATAAACTACTGAATTCTCAGCATTGTTAATGTAGCATGGGCCAGAATCTATTGATTGTGTATGATGCTGTGGTTTACGTGGTTTGTATACTGCAGTACGTGCAGTCTACTGTATTTTTCTACTCTGCACGGTTCCTTTACTTGCAGTACAGTGTAGTTTACTTTGAAAATATCTTCAAAAAATGAACGAACGTGCAGTACACCATCATATAAATCATACGTAACATGAAGAATTGTGCAGTACACCATTACACAGTTTATTCAAAATATGTAGTAACCTGTACGTGTACTACACAATGGGCCTACATTTTATGAAGAACAGTGAATGATTTGTCAATCACGAATCTCCGGATACAGTAGTTACGTGAATGATGTCAGTGACTTGTACATTCACACACTGTATTTTTATGAATATGAACTGAAACGTTATCTGCAAGAAGTGCAGAACGTTCTATGCAAACTTGCCCAAAAGTTGCAAATTATTTAGAGACGGGTAGTTTAACTGAATAGGAATCTGCGCAAATCGAAGAGTTTGTGGATGTAATCTATGTTTGAAACTGGGAACAGGTGCAATATGGAAAATTTCTAATACAGTGTGTATGCTCTAAAAAGGAGAAATATTTATTAAATTATGCATTGATATGCATACATATAATGATACGGAAATGGGCATATAATGATATACCATATCGTTACATGCAAAAAATATAAACGTACAAAGGTATGATAAAATGTGTAGAGAATAGTTTAGTAAGGTTGAAAATGAAAGGAACTGTTATTTCAATCAATCAAAGAGGAAAAGAAAAATGTTCTCTGCGCCAGAGTAAAATTAGTAAGGTAAGTAACAATACCGAAATTGAAAATGTTACATACTGAATATGTGATATCAGTGATATGACATTATGAACATCATGAATCTGTTCCTGAAATCAATTGAAAAGAAAAATTAAAATATTCCTTCGTTAGTACTACAAATAGTGAAGTAAGCAACAAGAACAAAATTGAAAATGCTACTTACCAAAGACATATTAAGCACACAAGGTACGGGTACCATAAATGAAATATTCGGTTGTTATCCAATAAAACTTGAGATCGCAACATCATGTCTAAATGTTATTACTCTGAACAATATGATTGTAGTGAGTGTAAAAGTGGGAAGTGATTAGTAAATTTGTAATAGCATTCAGTGTTGATAGCGGTTGGTAAAGAAGAAATGAAATGAACATACCTCGTATCGTTTCAAACCCCATAATTCATGAAAAGTCGAAAGAAGATACGGAGATCGAAGTCGTGAATGATCGCATGATACTGTTTCGGAATAAAAAAAAGGAGGGTTAAAAAAGGGAATATGATGATGGTGAAAACTGGAGGAATGTTTCGTCAATGATGAAAATGAAAAGGAAATAGAAAGCTGAACATACCTGAAACCCGTCGTGCGCTGGACATGTTGTACTGCCAGGGTTGAATTGTTTGTTGATTACATGTGAGTTCAGATGATGTTCAAACAGGAACAACATCATGGAAATGTTTGAATCCGATTAAAATTCACGGCTCCCATTGTCCGAAAGTGTGAACGATTCCTTCATTCATGACATGAGTGAAGAGGGGGAAAACCGTTCCGACTCCCTAGTTTGAAATCTGCGTTAAAAGTTTGGAATAAAAGAAAAATGAAGCCACTGCAGCAGTAAAAATTAGTAAAAATTAGGACATTACAGCACTCAGAATCGGTGGGAATTTAGGTTATTATTCCCAAAATAAAACGGAAAGGGAAGGAAAAGATTCACATGTACGAAATTGGAAACTTATTGTTGATTTTTCATATCATAATACGATCATATTATGATATCATGCAGAGATAGGGTTAACTGTATCCGAAAACCTTTGAAATACATTCCATGGCATCTGCCAATGTGCATTATTTGAAATAATCAGAATAACGATTCGAGTTGCAAATATATAAAAAGATTATTTATAATTAATTTAATACGAAAATAACATTGTCGCAAATATACAACTAAAATTCAGTAATCAGGAATCCCAAATTTACGTTTTCCACAACTGCTCCGAGTCAATTGACCTTTCGTTCTCAATTCCACAATAATTGGGCATACAACACTCTTCTTATTGGCAGTTCAAGCCCATAGTTTAAGCGACCATTCCATTGTTTTTATTATCAGTCACCGTTGAGCAAACGGAAAATGAGAATCCAAGATGACAGCGTGTCGAGATCATGCGAAAACGAGGAATCATTTTTGGAATTGGACTCTGTACGAGCGGAGTTATTGGTTCGATCTCTTGAAGTGTCGCTGTGATGCTTGGAGGGTTTCTCTGGTACGAAACCAGTCGAAGAAATCATAACGATTTGGAGAGACAAGAAATTTGACTGCAAGCTGTTTGTTGGACGGGTATTAAGTATGAAAAGTTGTCATGATATAACATCTAGAATTCTTCAGGACCAGAAATGAAAGTGAACACGATATACATATGTGTGATGGTATTTACATATGTAATATCTCTTGACATGTAATGAATAAATCTTAGTAATAATAAGATGATTGCAATTGTTGCTATAGTAAATATAATTTATTTGTTCCAAATGAGCTTTCCCTTCACGTATGGTACATTCCGTCATGCGGAATGATGTTGCAAGACATAATGTACGGGAAAAATATAAGAAAAAGAAATGTAGTAGTAGTAGTACATGGTTGTATGGTTACTACACACACTAGCTTGTAGTACACAATAGCATTGTGAAATATTTTATTGAGTGCCGTGAGATAAGGGAGAGCTACTAGCTTAGTAAGGTAATTGTAATTATAAAGTATGTTTCTGGTAAATATGAATGTGGAAAGAAATAGAAATGGTAACATAGTTGCATTTGCATTAGTGTGATTGAAATGAAAATACGTAATAATAAAATAAATAGAGAGTCATGTTATGAATTCCCAGTTGGAAATGAAATGTAAAAAACTTTAAATTTGAAATCCATCCACAGGGATGGAGTGAAAATGTAAAAGATCATCCTATAATTTTTTAATAAAAAGATTATCGGATAATGTGTTGCATTTTCATTCTATTCTTGTGGATGAATCATAGCATAGAAAATGACATACATAATTGGAATGGGTAATTTTGGAAACTATGGATTGTATTGATCCTTGATACAGTCCTGCTAATTGAAAATGAATGTTGGATCTAGTGTCGTGAAGGGTAATGAATGCACCGAGATGAATAAATGGAATTTTGGCGACCTTTGGCATCTTGCTAAAAAACGCAATCAATCCCTGTGTTGCCGTTTATTCAACTGGTCTTGTCATCAACAGCAACATCGAACAACTTCTCCGTTCTGCAACAATTGATAAGAATGGAAAGCCGTGGCAAGAGAAGACGTTCATCAGGGAGGTTTCAAGGACTATCACAAGATGAAGAAATTTCACCAAGCACTGATATTGGAAGTACGCTCCGTGTTGGAGAAGTGGACGGAGAAGGGCAGCACACGGAACGTGAAACGGCGGTTCGTCGGGTAAGAGGAAGCATCCGAGGAAAGGGACGCAGAGGAGGACGCAGAGGAAATATAGGAACAGACTTCACAAGTGGAACTTTACCACCATCACCCAGTTCCTTCTACAATCGAAGTAACGCGCAACATTCTGCTTCTAATGATGGATGTGGAGACAACGGAGTCCAACAACGAATGTTGTTGCAACAGTCTTCCCGGAGAACTACAGCGAGTATTGACAGTGGATCTGGAGCAAGATTTAGTGCATCAGCGGACTGAGAACTTGTTGTAATGAGGAGACAGCTGAGTACAGCTACAGCTGATCTGGATGATGTTGTGGTAAAACTGAATAGAAGTAAGATAGAAGTAAAAGCTGGTGAAGAAAATACATTACTATTAGATACTGAGAAGAAAGCCCCGACAACGCAAAACAATATGCTTGAAACCGAAAATGTGAAGCTGCGAAGTGATAACAATTTAATTCTAAAACTGAACGAAGAGCCCATGGGGAAGTTGGCACAGGGAAAGAAAGGGATCCGAAGGGAAATTACCCGATATTCTATACCCAGAAATTTCCTCGGAGTTGCACTGAAGGTCAACACAACTTTATTACCATGGAAAAGAAGGGAATATTGTGAACTGAAACATTTTCAAAGTACACAAGAACGATTGTGGGAAGGACGTGCAGAGTTTGTGGAGAATATGTGTGTTAGTAAAGCCTATGGGAAGGGTATGGTCCCCCATCCCCACTCCGTACTCGGAGTTAGAAAAATGTATTACTCGGCTTCCTCTGATAGTTATTTCCATATTTTGAAAAGCACTGTGGAAGAAGAATTGAAAGATGACGGATGGGATATATTTCTTCCAACAACTGAGATGAGAACAGAGCTGATTGAAACCTTGATCAATAAAAATGTCCTTATATCCAGTTTAAAACAGAAGCTGTCCGATACACAAGGCTCCCGGAAAAGGACAGTTCGGAACAGACTATTCAATACTATGGACTATAGAATGTGTGGTGCCAATAACAGCCTGTCTGCAACGGATATTAGGGAGAAGAGTACGGAAGTATCAGTTGCAAAAGAAAAGTTTATTAGGAGAATTGGAAATGGGAATAAAAATAATTATTCGTGGTGGCGATGTGCCGATCCTTCGAGGTTGACATACTTTGGGGAATTACCATTAACAATGCAGGCTGGACGAAACAACGAGCAGTCATCTGTTGAAGGGGATGAAGATGATCGCAAAAGTAATGAAAAAGATGAGGATATGCTAAAAGTGTTCTGTAATGAAGTTGGTGTACCCATACTTCATGATATATTTGGTTATATACCAAACGTTGATACGAGCAGTATTGTCGAAGGGACTATTATGAGCATTTCAAGGTTGAACGATTGGATTCATTCTATAATTTCATGTCTTAAAGTCCAAGAAAAACGTGGCGGAGGGACGCAGAGTAAATACATGTCTGTGTTTGAGCGGACTCTTCTGGAGACAACCGTACAAGTTATAGGATGTATTAGCAAATTTGTGTCGATGTGGTCAGAAGAAGAATTGCAACTCCCACAGTTCTTGCCGACTGATGGTGTCGAAAATCAATTAAAGCGGTTCGATCGATACGTTGAAAAAAGGGAGGAGGAGTGATGTGCAGCAAAATATTAGCCAGTAATTGAATAGCTTTGGAATTGGAAACCCCCCCGACAACCCAACATAGAGATCACTCTAGAAAGGCCAATCAGGTAACTTGACTGTCACTTCACCGAAGCACGCAGCCGCACTAAAAAGTGAGGCGTACGTCACGTGTTGAGATCACTCCTAACGGCCGTACGCGAACAGGGCTGGGGATACAACTCGCAGTTTGGTGGAATCGGTCCGTCTCGGTCTGTAACGGAAAACTAGTATTGGTGTGTCAGGACTCGATAGACCAACCGTGCGCCACATAGGCTGACCGGGAACAGAACAAAAATGGAAAGTTAAGTCGACCAGATTACCATTTATACGTGACCACTGCACACCGGTCTTCCGCGATCCATTGACAGACTTTTGGGAAAGAAGAACAAGACGAAGCAGATAGTATAAGAAGTCAAAAAAGACTGATTTGTTATCTTTGCTATGAGACATCTATGTATCTTATGTGGTTTGCGTTATTGTACTGCGTACAGGAATGATTTGGGAAGATGTGGGGAATACAATATAAATATAAAGAGTGCAATGTTTATCATGAAAATTTAAACATGTAATTGGTTTATTAGCCATGGCACATCACTAAAGATATATATATTGTGTAAACATCAGACGTTTGCTGCGAGTCACTGTACACTTTGACTTTCCCTGTAATCGTTGGATCTCTGTGGAAACGATTAATGTAGAACCGGTGATGAGTCCATGGAAGTTCATCTAATAAGGAATGAACTGCAAAATTTGACTGCAGGACGTAGACAGAATCCTCAATAGTACTGAATGGAACAATACCAAACCGTTCTGATGCTGTTACACCGTTATGTTTGTCTCCTTGTGATTTTTTGTTTTGTGAGGCTGTATACTCCACTTCTTGGACCGGTTACCAACGAAGGAAAACAAAATCCAGAGAAATTCCAACACCGTCTGTAGGAGAGGTTGCTTCCATTCCTTGGACAAAGGCCATTCACCTGGAATCTGTTTTCATTTTTTGCTTGACATGGAACAGTAGAAGGACTTTTGCAACCTAGAGTTGTGGGTCATTGTCAGAACCACATCTTATAAACACAAAACGTTTCCTTACAGCTTTGCTCACCCCAAATTCATGTGAAGGAAAAATGCGTTTCTTAAATTTTCTACAGACTTTCTTCCTGGGAAATGTGATTATGTTAAGTGCTTCATCGTAATGTTTTAAAGTAGGTATGAAGCCCCCTAACATGAACCCAGATTTCAAAAAAGTAATAGCTATGTCATTGTCCACTGTCTCGACATTGTTTTTTTTGAACTGTCTACGGAGAAGATCTGAAAAGGTCTTTAGCACATGAGATTTGAAAATGGAGTGTAATGTTTTCGAGTACTGACTACATTTGTCGCGAAGAGTTGGGGCTGATACTGAATTATCCAGTTCATAGCTATGTAAGATGTTATGCAACGAGACAGTTTCCCCGTCTTGTACCAGGTGGAAGATCATATATCGGATAGATTCATAATTACTATTGTCAAGCCTGGAAGAACCATGGTTTGAGCGCAACTGTCTAATGGTGGGGTCCATTCTGGCAACAGTTTCATCCATTCTTGTAACGGCTCTTTTTGATGTTGTTCCATAAGCCATTTTTATGAATAGGTTAAAATGTTCGAAAGGTGCAGCATTAAGCATGTCAATATTTCCAAATTTCTTCAAATATGTGACGAGATGGTCTAAAAGCTGATATTTAAAAGTGAATAAACTACCACCTGCAGTATCTTAAAATGCGTCAGTCATCAACTGTTAAAAAGTACAAATGTCACCCTACAGTTTTTCCAGTGCACTGTCAGACCACCCCTCCGTAACATTATAGGACATGAAAACATTAACAATATATGAATAAGCGGTACAAACCTTTGTTAGAGGTTCCTCCTCATCATAGAATGTAGCACGATCCACCCAGGCTGCAATGAAAGGGAACACCATGTCCAACTGTCTGTAGTGTTCCCCCTCCAGCATTACGCGTACCACATCTGTTGCAAATATTCCATTCAATTGCGAGGACTATTCTTTCTCTTAAAACCAATATGCAGACCTGGTAGTGTGTAGTCCTTCTGTATGGCAGCTAGTATGGAGTTGAAGGCTCGTAAAATGCTTGTATTCATTGATAAATGTTTTTCTTTTTCTCAATTGGACCGGGAGGATGTGATAACGTTTCCGATGAAAAATAGTTGATAAAGCAGTTCCTAACAAGTTTTGATAGTACCAGGTGTAGATTGTGCAATGGTTCGAATGTATAAATTGATCGTACATCCTGAGGAAACATGCTTGGTATACCGTTCATGTGTTCTAGAAATGAATTCAAGGTGTTAGAGAACTATCTGCTCGTAATTCATCTGCTTCTTTAATGAGGCGTATTCCATTTTCTGGTTCACCGCTACTATTAAATTCCATTGCCTCTACTCTGACATGCTGAATGTTTTCACGTACATTCTTCGTTCTCTCCATATTTAGTAGTACAATTGCTTACCTGTTCATCATATCTTGCATTGTTCTCAAACATTCAGAACACGGTCTTCTGACAAAAGTTTCACGTCGAATGACAGACGTATCCTTGCATTCAGGTATTTCACAGCAATATGACACGATGAACGAGAAACAATTACACAACGTTCTGTTCGAGAGAACTTGGAAACCAGAGCGAGCATGTGTTTGTAGCGGTGATAGTATAGATGCCGAAGATTTGTGCAGGACATCCATTTTTGGAGCCCTCCCATTGGATGTCGATGTCAACGACACATTGTGGAGGAGAGGAACGGTGTTGGAAGAAGTGAAACCATAGATTGAGACATTATCATATGATTAGGACAAGTTGAAATCTGCTGATATGGGTTGGTATCAACCGGGGAGAAACACAATAAGTGTATATCAGTTGTCAATAAGGTAACGGTGGAATTGTGTGGTGAAGTGTAAAATACAGCGTGGACGGGATATGTAACAAGAGCATTACTTCTCAATGTTGGCACATTTTTGTCGGATTATATTTGCATGACACCAAGGAATGATTGCGGATATATGACTTTATCCTCCACCAATATTACATTGTCATCCACATCCTTCGACATCATGACTTCACGCCGTTTCATTTAGCACAGATCATTGAAGTATGAAGCCTGTAATGGGTGAGAACGTTTCTGATGTGATGAAACGGTGTTTTTGAAAACTGGTCGATGTACAATATCGATTAAAGCAGCCAGTTCTACATAATTTTCAGGTCATCAATACTGTTTTTTATATAATATAGATTCGGAATTTGTACATGAATGTTTTATTACCTCACGCCCGAACCCGTCACGTACTAAGTTATCATTGTAATCTTTGTTCACAACAGTGAGGCATTCTGCGTCATTCTTCATAGTAGTAGGTAACCTGGAGACATCGAACTGTTCTTGAAGTATTAGGAAAAGCAGTTTGTTCACTGGTAGTTTGGCACCGTTTGATATAGTTTCGATAGTGACAACAGCATCTGCAATCTGATACCAAAACTTGTTTAAATCTTCTGCACTCCTCTATTCCTGGATGTCGTCTGGTACATTATTTTCTTCAAGTGCGTGGCCGCACTCAGCAGTGCAGGGGAGGCAAGTACGGATGGACTACAGAATTGGCGAGGGAAATTAAGTATTCTTTTGAAGACTTCCCCAAGTTTACTGCTCCAAGACTTCTAGGTGATATGGTAACCGATGGATATTTCATCTGGGAGTCGAAGAGTCTGGTGACATATGTGTATAGTGGAAGAGATGCATCATCATAGATGTCTGGTCAGACAACTAAAACATCTCAGGCTGATGATGAACAGATGGATACACAACCTGGTACGTAAATCGTTGTTCGTGAGTTCAACTTGGAAGAATATGAAGATATGGCTATATGGGTGACCATATTTCAAATAACTGATATCGACAACCCTCTTCGTGAGATACATAGTGATCATCTAAATTACATCATGGATTCTATAAAGAAATAAGGATTTTTGTCACGTAAAACGACATTAACTGTGACCAACAATCCGAGGAAGAACAAATTGACGGAGAAGTTCGAAGAGTTGACCGAGATGAAGAATGGAAAAAGGTACCTGAAGTCTGGATTTACGGTGTACATGGTTGATGACAGCCATCGACAATCATGTTTGCGTTAACTGGCTGCAGACAGCAGCCCCCAGTACGCTTGGGAACGCAAGAATTTCAGGGTCTGTGAATTACGCCGAAACGATGGTATTTCTTTGAACGCTTGGGAAATAATTAACCACAACCGGACAAATAACCTAACATCTGAAATTGTGAGAGAAGATTTTTGTTTTGTGGGTACCGTTCAAAGCATCATCAACTACTCCGTTAGTTTCAAATCACAATACAACGTTCCATTCCGCGATGTGCGGATTACTTATATCGTTACTGACCTGATGAGAGCTAATTTTCTTCGAGGTGAAAGTCGAACTCATTATGAACGTTTTGTTCGAGTGACCAAGTTCTTTCTTAAAGATACATCAATAATTTGTATTATCGAGCCGTTCAGGGAAGGTGGTGGATCCGAGACGAAGAGAGCGTTAAGTTTGGCTCATGTCAATGACGCAACATTAATGGCGGCTGAACTGGTTTACTTGCCGTACATGGTTTCATCTGCTAATGAGTACATCACCAATCCCGAAATACCATCACCTTTCAATGCGTCAGCGTTCTACAAAGCATTCGTCATCTTTCTGGATGGTATCAGAGACATATTGCAAGACATCATGACTGATTTAATGTCGTTGGAGGAATTCATGCTTATGTATGTAGAACATCAGAAGGGTGCTCAAATGGAAACCGGCCGTCTGTTTACAACGCAGGTGAAATTGTTCAGCCATAATTCCAAGAATAATTTTTTTTACAACCAATAGTGTGTATTTTACTCCATATGAAGTTGGTATTTGCGTAAAAAATCAGAATTCTATTATTTTACGAAAATCCCAACTTCATACGGAGGAATGTTTTTATAACTAATACACTGTGTGGTGGATTTTTAAAATTAGTTATAAAAATGATACTGTACAGTGTCATTTCTATAAGTAATAAAAAATTTGGAAATTTTATACTAGGCATATTTAATTGTGTACCGTGCGGAAATATAGAATTGATGCTGTACGGTATAACTCAGTTCCTGGAAATGGCAATGTCTTTCTTTTATTGTTATGAAAATGTAACTTTGTTTCTTTACTTTTATGTATGTATAGTTATGTTTAAGATGTGGTGTTCAGTGTTAAAAATGATACGGATTTGCAACAAAAATGATCCTATTTCTGAACATTTTTATTCATTCATAGGAAGACAAATATTTTCCGATTTTTTATCTTTCTCCATGTTCATATACATGAATGTAATTATTCACGACCAAAGAAATTAAAAATATACCAAAATTCTGGCTATTTTATTGGATTAAATTCCCCCAATGCCAGATCAGTGGCATGACATTATTCATTAACCGGATGTAACAATTCATCTGGTTCATCTCAAATATCCATAAAATACGATGATTTCTGTTCCAAATCAATGCTTTGTGTATACAAACATCATATCATCATAGATTTCAAGATCTTCATATAGTTTCCCAGCGCAGGAGATGGAGAAAGTGGGAGCTAACATGCTTCCATGAGGTGGAAGGCATGATGTGTTGATGACGCGAAACGTCCAATTATATGGGCAGTAGGCATATAAAAATATTTTCGGTTACTGAAGGTTAAAACTTTTCAAATTTAAATATGTTTTTCACGTTGTAGGTAATAGATTAAAACTAAAAGGAAAGATAGACATGATTTATAATTTAATTATACGCATGTTGGACTACCCGGAATTGCTAGCATCTCGTTTAACCAGTTGACTTCTTGGGAATCGATTGTTCTTCACCAATTGCAAAACAATTTCTTTCTGCTTCCGCTTTTGAGAAATTCCGATCAAGATGCCAGATGTCATCGACAAGCACCATTTCCTCCTCCTCCACGTCGTTCACACCATCTGCACGACTTTTTTTTCCGAACCACAGCCGTGATGTCTTGGGATGTATTATAAATGGTCCTGACATTTTATGTATTTATTCATTTTCTGACAGAAGAAAACTGCAAAATGTTCATACAAAGTTTTTCATATCATCTAATAATGCACTAATTAATTATTTACTCAGTTCAGACAAGACAGGAACAAATGTAAATGTTTATCGTATATGTAATAATCGAATGAAGGATTTTATAGTGGAATTACGAATTGATTCATTACCTGTATCAGATATGGTATCAGCTACACATGGTTTACTTTTCTAATTGGTTACTGTTCAAAAATTATATCAATTAATCTTAAGTCAAATACAATCTTTACCAAGTTCTCATCTTCAAGTAGTGCTATATTCAAATTACATGTTTTATCAAATGTATTAATCGTTCATTCTTTAGCTACCTTATTCATCGTACATATGGATAATCATGATAAACAATTGACACTGAAAAAATTATTTCCTATTCATCAATACTGTACTAAACAAAAACAACACATTTATTTCCTGCTTGAACACAATCATCATATAATAGGAATATATAATGATAACAAAATATGAATTACCAGGACTTTTGCTGTGATCTGGGAATGGAACAATCGAAGCACAAACACTAAGAATAATCGCTGGATGAATGTCACAATGTTTATAGACTGACAGTTGTTGTTCACGGTCGATATCGCTCATTCCCATCGCAATGATAATTTTTCCTCCTTATCCGTGTATAGGTATTCTACCAGCCCGTTCTTCACCAACTCAGAAAATCGAAATGGTTTTACCGAAGTTTCAACACCATCACATTCCACATAATCCTCTGCAATACGTTCCACACGATTCTTTCAAATTCTCACATCAGTACCTTCATCATCACCTGGTTTGTCACGGGCAGGAGAAACTATATCATCATATCCAAGACATGAAAAATATAATTGTTTCGCCTTCGCCTTTCGGCCACTTATACAACATGAACAAGCTGATTCGAACCTTCTCATCAATACTTCGCTCTCAGAAGCAAATTTATAGATAGACTCCTCAGTTTTGACGGATGGAGCTTTCTTAATTTTAAAGTGAGAGCCAAGGAAATTTAAAACACATTGTCCTTTAAAATTATACATGGAATCAACAGATGGTGTAAACATTTCCGCATCTTGTGATTCTTCCATTTGACAGTGAGGAAAATACAGAGATTTAACTTCAATGCGTTCCTTTCTTTTGTTCATGTAATCCATAAGGAGGCTTCCCAGTGGGTGAAACGAACCGGCACACACAACCTTCTTGTGAAACTAAGTAACCTCTGTACATCTTCCTCTCCAGTCTCTATTCTCTACATCCTCTGCCTCATCATTTCTTATATTAGGATTCCAACCTTGATTTTATTTCATATCCAAAAATTATGAATAAACAACCTCGGAAACATACTGATGTGCGTAAAACGTTACTCTACCAAAACGTTTTTGATATATTTGGATGATTCACTTGGTAACATCTTCTCAGCCATCTCCATTCCGAGATATTCCTTGTTTCCCTTCAAAGTTCTTTTAACCTTACTACATGTTGATTCTTTCGTAGTTGTAATGGTTTCCGCAAACTCAGCATTTATTCTCAGCTTCTCATTGTCCTGTGTCAAAAGACTTATCTTCTCTTGGTACAGCTTTAGATTCGCATGAGTTGCGAGGAAATTATTTTGTTGTATTCACAATCAGCTTTCATATCGTTATACTTGTCAATTGGTATGGTGACAGTACTATTACAACCCCACTTCCTTTTCCTACAGAATTCATCGCACGCGCACTAAGGTTAATTCCATCATTACCAGGAACAGATAAATCATCATCACTATTATCCTTATCATCGTTCCTTCTTTCTTGTCCATTCGTCCTATTTCGTCTTTGTAGTCGTGACAGAAAAGAATCACGATTTGGGCGTCTCATTTCACGCGGATTATGAGTAATTTCATCATTAACATGAACAGACAAATAATCACCATCACCATCACCATCATTCCTATTGTTTTCGTGACTTTTCTTCCTGTTGCTTCTTTTTAGTCCATTAGATCGTCTTATATCATGATTTACTACGGAATCCATTACACGCGGACTATTATCACTTCCATCATTAACAACAAGAGGTAAATCACTATCATCTTCATGATCATCGTTCCTATTTTTTCCATTTGCTCTTGTTACTTCCTTGAAGTGGTGACATCTTTTAATTGGTAATAGATAAACAAAAATATTGGCTATTGATTTGATGATAGATCTGAAGTAATTTAAAGGTTGAAAAGGTTGTGGAGTGGTGATATGATTGTACTGTCGGAAGTAGTAGACGATGAAATGGTTTAAATAGAGGAAAGAACAATAAAAAAACTCTTGCTTTGGATATTGATAGATTCCTTAACAAATAGGACTTTTTTGAATCGGTTATCTTCAGGGGGTGCAGAATAGTCAATAGATCACAGAAGGGATCACAGCCGTTACAACAGTTGGTAGTTTCTTCTAAGAGAGATCTTAGCTAGAAACAGATAATGTCACAGAGGACATGCATATTATCCAATGGTTCACACGCCAGTGCAGTTAGAGAGGATTTTTGAAACGGCCGTGTAGTTATGATAAGATCGTATAACCGTGTAGAATAAGAATAAGCAACGATTTAAATTCAGAATTTGAACCGAAAGAAGTTTGGAGATAGATATGAAGTGATATGTGGACTGAGATTCCCGTCACTTAAGAGAAGATAATAGCCGTTCAGATTCCATAATCCTTCATTTTTCGAACGTAAAAGAAGATAACAGCCCGTTACAACTCAGAAGTATGAAATAGCTGTTCAGATTGAAAGAAGTCTGTACTATTAATCAGACGGATTATATCGCCACAATGAGGGATTTCCGTTTTTTCATTTTAGCTCTTAATATTGTCTGAAACGGTAGTAAAACCATGGTGAATGACCTCAGTCAGTTTTACTAACACGTGTATTTTACCTCTTATTATTTTCTTAAATTTAACGTAGTAAAAACCATGATAGATAACCTCTGTTTTAATAACACTTGTAGTCCACGTGACAGATTAAATAACATCAGATGTGATGTATGATTCTTACATTGAATGTACAGGGATGAAAAGTAAAGAATGTTTTTCATATATTATTTTGATAGCCCAATTGTGTTCATTCCAAACCATCTGTTAAATTTTTAACTTTAAAAAGTAACGTTTCACAGGAAATACACGTTCATGGTGATTCATTGTATTTGCGAGCCTTTTTGAAAAATCTCATAGTCTGATTGCTACTACTTTTTTCGTTCTCGTGCCTTTTTGTGGATCAGGTGCAAGCAAAATTAAAAGTCCAATTCAATCATCTCTTGGGTTAACTACTATGCCCATTCCATCATAACTCCATCTACCATCCATCCGCCAGGGCCTCCCTGCTGTTTGTTGCGTCCATCACACCTACATCTACCTTCCAACTTCCAATGCCTCATTTAATTTGGTCCTGTCCATCATACATCCATCTACCGTCCAACTGAAAGCTCCTCCATTCCGTTTGCCACGTCCATCGTACGTCCAAATACCATAATTTTCCAACATCTCCCTATCGTTTTCCGCGTCCATCTAGTACGTTTTCTTATTCATCGCTGCGTTTCTTGATTGTCTTGGAGATTCGAAGACACCACCTATACTAACCCCGCAGGGTCCATATTCTTCGTCATCATGACGTTTCTCTGTACAAAACATCGCTGCTAAGGCCACTAAATGCTGCTGCCTTCATTATGGCATGCCGTTTTCGCACTCATTACCGCTCGATGGCCTATTCTCGTTGATATCATGGAGAGGCAGGGTGTCGTCCTTACAATCGTCAATGCAATACGCTCTTGGTCTCATCGTTTGTCTATTGTCTCTCGATGTATGCCTTCTCTTGTCGTCTTTTCTGTCAATGATGCCGCGCAAAAACGTGTCATGGTTGACGGTGGTCTCACCTTGACATTGGACCTTGTGGGACGTTACAACTATGACCCATGAATTCAAATGCACGCTGTTGCCGTCATTGCAAAGCGTGCCTTCGGATTTTCGCATCGTAAGGATGATTACCATTATCACCAGTATCATAATAATTATCAGTTGGTAACGGAGGAAGAGATAAAAAATCTCGGCTTCTGGGATAGCTGTGGTAGTAAGTCGTTGCGTATTTCTATCACGTTGCATGGGAAGAACGGTAGAAAGTTGAATTAAATTGAATGGCTTCGCGGTAAAATATGGTGATGGCATGTGGTAATGATGGTTGATTGCAGAAGAATTTTGAAGTAGATCCATAACGAATACCTGTTGAATAGGCAGAAAAGATAGGTGATACCAGTATGACATAACTGATTCTCCATGGAGAATCAGCACTCTTTTTTTCCAATTCCAAATCGAAATATGTAAACTGATGACACATACTATCTCATAATGTAAATAATGTAGTGTAAGGCCGTTTTAATTACAGTGTCTTTACATCGCTATTTTTCCTTTCACTTTTCAAAAAACAAATTGCTGTACATTACAATATGTTTTTCATGCAATTATCGAGATACTATACTTTCATCCAAACATGCTTGAATCACTTCAATGTACATTAGATTCCACTACTATAATATTGGAATTATCCTGAACAATTTCAATTTTGACTTCGTTGAAAACTGAAAACTAGTCAATACTCTTTGGTCGATAAATATGCTTTTGTCCAAAATAAATTGAAAAGTTTCCAAATTTTCCAAATTGAATGTCTGAAGATCAACTTGAATTTGGTTCCTCATCAAAATTTATCGAACAGTTTGGCAAAATCTGTTGGTTTCATCCAATATGTTTCCAAAAAAAAAATAACCACATATTTCGGATAATTATCTAATTACATTTGTAATCACAGAAAACTAAAGTGCAATACTATCTAAAATAATGGAACATCTTTCTAAAAATAATGAAATTACCCATAATATGTTTGAAAATGGAGCCAATATATTGAAATTTCCTACAATTATTTTCAATAATATAGAGAATAATTTTTATATGCCATTGTTTCTGCTCCCTATAAATTCCAAACTAGTCACCAAGAAAAGCCAACGAAAATTTTTTTTCACAAATTTTGGTCCCAATAATCCAATCCTATTTTGGGCTAAATAGAATTTTGAAGTTACTGACGATTGCCCGATAAAGGAGCGGTGGACTTGCTGCCTCTGCACCTCGGAAGCTGTGCGGCAGGCATTCTACCGTTGACTACCATGGTGGAAGCCTTCCGTACGCTCGTCGACT
>JAULBU010015145.1:0-43711 GCA_032358235.1 Odonthalia washingtoniensis | reverse complement strand
CCAATACAAATCTATTTCATCTTGTACTAGCATTAATTTCCAAGGGCATTTGTCCATCTCAAACACATGAGGAGTTTTAGTAGTCATCTGATTTCCTTTCAGTTAAAAGATTTAATTGCTCGTTTCAGGACGTGTGAACAGTTCCAACAAGTTGGTGTAATTGGGAATCCCTTTGAATTCCACCATTAGTTTAACACGACGCAGGCATTCTTTGGCCCAATTTGCATCCCCACTACGAAACATCCTGAATTCGATAGTGCGTGCATTAGTGAAATTAATGGCGTCGTACCTGGGGTTGCTATTAATCCACGGACTCATCCTGCAATAACTATTTTCAATTCTTCCAAACAAAGCTCGCTGTTCATCTTCGTATAAATTACCAAAAGACCTGTAGAGAGCCATCAATCTCTTTTCACTCACTCCTTGTCGATCCACATGCACATGAATGCCACATGAAGCATTTTCAATCCAATTGAATTTCTTTCCAAGAAAGCCAATTTGTTTTTGCAATGCCTTATATGGGAGAGGTTGACTCACAAACTCAATACCACTCCCACGCCCGTTGGTTATGATCGACCCATCTCCGCCCGCATACCAGAATTGATGGTATTTGTATTGCGCTTTATCTGCTTCTTCATATGGCAGTATACATTCAATTTCCATGCCAAAGCATTTGTTATGCACAGGCTTACGAACATGTTCAAGAGTGTTCATGCTTTCTCTCTCCTAAGATACTATCCATGCCACTCTATTTCTAGAATGGCACAGATAGAACCTGCAAGGGTCCTAAGTTTTATAATAACAGGGTCAAAGTTTATAAGGCTTTGCCGGTCCTATATATTATTAAAACGATTTAACACTTCTCAGTGTTGTCTGCTTGCACAGAGCGATGTCGCCACAGTATGACATTCTCATGTCTTGATGGGAGGTCCCAAAATCCCAAAAGTATTGTCTGCGAAGAATCAAAGTAAACATATAGTTTGTGCGTCCACACGTTCCACATTTACATTCATTCTCAAGGGCAATACAACCCAATTATCATTTACCCTCTATAGACGGGGAATTCCCCGTTTCGCCCTCTCAGGTGGGGCTCATCAGTATATACCCGTATTAAAACATTTAATACAAGAACTGCCGGGCGCGGTTGTCCCATATCCGGGCTTTATACCCGGCGTCAGAATTGCCGTCTGCCAATTCAAGGGCATAGTCCAGATTGTCCGTCTGGAATTCGATAAGCAAGTCTTGCTTGCATCCAAAAACAATGAAACGTGATTGCATTGGTTTCTCCAATTAAAAGATTTAATTGCCTGACAGGCAGACATGCCTGCGCCTTTGGACAAGGATTTTCCCCATGATGCGATAGCAATTGCCATAGCCCGAGCAATAGGCCACCTTAACAAACAATGGTTTCATTCTTCCCCCATTCCATACAGAATGGCCCATAATGCGAATAGACATACTCCAATGGCCATTACCATCATAATGACAGTCAGAATTTCCAGTGTGAAAAACATGATCGACCTTTCAAAAAAAAAGAGCCCACTAGGGGCTCATTGTGAGGCTTGGAAAGCCTACTTTTTCATTGCCTTGACAGTAGTTTCCATCCAAGCGGCAAATTCGAGGAAGCTAGCCGGGTTGTTTTCGAGAAGCTCTTCAGCGGCCTTAATGGCCTTATCAATCAATGGGGTTGCCTTGCGCCCGGCCTTGCGCTTGATGGGCAGTTGTGACCCTTCAGCAGCGTTAGCGGCGTGCGCTTGCCGCAATTGGACAGATTCCGCGACCACAACACTCCAAGGCTTATCTTCAGGCTTGTACCCTAACTCACAAGCGGCACTAATGCCACGCCAGTTGGATACGAGGGTTTCAAAAGAATTGAATGAATAACCCTGAGTTTGCTCCCGAGTCACTCCCGCAGTTTTGCGCAGTTCTTTCAACAGGCTCAATTCCTTTTGCAGTTCTGCCCGGAATTCAACGTGCCCATCATGGGTCAGTTCGGCAATGCTTTTGACAATTGCCTTGAGTTTCCCGGCTTCTTTTTCCTCAATTTCCATTCGTTTGGTGGCATAGGCCATGCAAACGACAGCCAAGGCAGCACCACGAGCCAAGTGCCCATTAGTGCCGGCCTTCTTGCTTTGCCCGATGGGCTTCATTGCTGCGATATCCATTGAAATCTCCTGCGCCCTTTAGGGCATTAAAAAGGTTTAATTGAATTACGGGATAAACCAAAATCCCACTGACAACCATACGATAGCACAGATAATAGCCCTACGGTAGAGTAAGGTATCTAAGTGAGTACTTACTAACTTAGATAACTGGCACACTTTTTGCTATTCGCGCGTGCGCGCATACATACATTAGAGCTTAGGTTGTTCACAGCTTATACAGACTAAAAAGGATAACTCTCGGACCAGTGTGGATAACCCACTTATCAACAGTGTGTTACAAGTTATACACATGCCTCGTAAAGGGGTCTAGAAGGCTCTAGGTTGCATTGAGGGTCTAGGGGTACCCTACCCCCTTACCCTAGGCCGTCCCGTTGATCCTGAGCAATTGCATGTATGTTTATACAGTGTGTGGTAAACAAGAATCATTCTCATTTATGTAGGTATTAAATGGGTTAACCATGTGGGAGAGTTGGCGTAAGTGGTTGATTCGGTTGACTTGACCTAAATCAATTATTAAAGAATAATTACAGGGCATGATAAAGGTTTCTTTATCAAGTATTTAAAAAGCATTAATTCCCTACAAAAGAGCCTATCTTCGGTTAATTTACAGAGGGGTAGGGGGGGGAAACTTTCATGGGACGGATTGGTGATTAAGCCCCCATGCAGAATTTTTGTATATTTTTAAAAGTAGGGGGGGATGAAGAAACACTCTAGGAGCGATTTAAAGGGTGCATAGCACCCCTGGTATAGGTGAGATAGGTTAAAGGGCTTGTAGGCCCTTTTAAGGCCCTTCCTGGGCCTGTTTAAGTTATGGGTCGCTTCGCTCCCATAGGTTCTTTCTTTCTTTTATATATTTTCTTTCTTTTATTTAATTAATTAATATATATATATTAAAGAAATAAATATATCCCTAAAAGATATATTTATTTCTTATATAATTATATATATATATATATTTATAGAAGAATACTGTAAGTATTCTTCTTATATATATTATATTATATATATATTATAGCATAAAATTTACAAAAGTCAAGGACTTTTTGTAAATACAGTCCTGTCAAAGAGGAACGAAGTGACGATGTATCCTTCCTCAAGGAACGAACGTGACAACTCCCAACTTTTTTTTGTAACAAAATATAAATAAAGCTTGACAAATAGTTAAAAATGTGGTATAATATTAGTATAAGCACAAATTATGTGCAATTACAGTTAAGAAACTTACATGAATCTAAATCTCTCCAAACTTAAACGCAAACATAAAAAATACGCCACTTGGCCTATTGAAAAGAAAATTGAAGTTGTCTCTCAATATTTAATTTTAGGCAACATGTCACTTGTCTCTGCTGTTACTGGTGTCAACCATCAACTCATTCGAGAATGGAAAGGACAACCTTGGTGGAAAGAGGTGGAGACTCAAGTCAGGGCTACTGAGAATCTACAAATGGACAACAAATTGTCTAAAATTGTGGATAAGTCTCTTGACGCGGTTTTAGATCGTGTGGAACATGGTGACTTTGTTTATGACAATAAATCAGGACAAATTAAACGAAAACCCGTCAATATGAAAGACGTGGCAAAGGTATCTGTTGACCTTTTAACTAAACGAGAACTCTTGCGTGGAAATGCCACGGAGAGAAAAGAAGTTACACAAGTCTCTGTAGCTGACCAGCTTAAAGAACTTGCCTTAGAATTTGCCCGTTGGCAAAAACCACAACAACCACTGGAACTAGTGGAACGAATAGAACAGGACGAAGACGATGCCTTTCATGAAGAATGGGAAGAGGGATTACAAGAAGGAAGTTGCGAAGTACACGAGCAAACCGAGTGTAGTGAAGAAACGGACGGAACAGAATGCAGCACGAGCGAAGATGGAGAAAGCCGGAAAAGTCCACAAGGGTGATGGTAAAGCAGTGGACCATATCAAACCTTTATCGAAGGGTGGTACAAGTTCTACAAAGAATCTCCGTGTGGTGCCAGAACGAATTAATGATTCCTTTAGTCGTAATTCTGATGGTTCCTTGAAAAAGAACGATGGTGCGAAACGCGCCAGGAAAAAGAAATAATGTATTTGACAGCAGATGTAATCAAAGGATTTAGTTCTTCTCTGTTACAAAAGACCTTTGACTCTCCTGTCCAATCTCCCGCCTGTCATTACGAATGGTGGGAACTTTTCTGTCAGCCAAGTCCGATGGTGGCTATTGCAGCCCCACGGATGCACGCTAAAACTACCGCCCTCACCCACACATACACCTTGGCAGCCGTTCTTTTTAGAGAACGGGAATATGTCTTGGTGGTTTCAGATACAATCTCCCAGGCTGTTCAGTTTCTGGGAGACATCAAAAAAGAACTCTTGGAGAATGAGCAACTACGTTCTCTCTTCAAGATTAAAGAGTTTATCAAGGAAACAGAAGACGACTTTATTTGTCTCTGTGATGATGGACACACCTTCCGTATTTCAGCTAAAGGTTCAGAACAAAAGGTTCGAGGACTGAAGTGGAACAACAAACGTCCAGACCTAATTGTCTGTGATGACTTGGAAAACGATGAAATTGTTCTTAACAAAGAACGTCGTTTAAAATTCAAGCGTTGGTTCTACGCTGCTCTTCTACCTTGTAAATCCTATCGAGGAATTGTTCGGTATGTTGGGACAATTTTGCATAACGATTCTTTGCTAGAATCGGTGATGCCAAAGAGGTCTGACAAGTATACTGTTATAACTCCTCTAAAAACTTATTCAACCAAGCGCAATCCGAGTTGGGTGGCTGTAAAGTATCGGGCACACACAAATGATTTCTCTGAAATCTTGTGGCCAGAGCGATATGATAAGACTTTCTTTGTAGACAAGCGCCAAGAATACATTGAACAAGGTATTCCAGACATCTACTCTCAGGAATATTTGAATGTTCCTATTGATGAGTCCTTGAGTTACTTCCGTCGAAGTGACTTTTTGGACTTTACTGAGTCTGATAGGCAGATGTTACAGAAATCAGATTGGAAAAAGCACTTTAATTTCTACATTGGTAGTGACTTAGCTGTTTCCCAAACTGAGACGGCTGACTATTCAGTCTTTGTTATTGGTGGAACTGATGAAAACGGGGTTTTATACATCTTTAGAGTAATTCGGGAACGGATGGACTCACAAGAGATTGTAGAAACCATGCTTTCTCTCCAACGTATTTATGATCCGATAGCAATGTCCATGGAAAAGGGGCAAATTGAGAAGGCCATTGGGCCTTTTCTTCGTCAACGGATGCTAGAAACTGGAGACTTTATTAGTTTACTACCCGTTGCTCCTTCTGTGGATAAACTTACTCGGGCTCGCTCAATTCAAGCTCGGGTTAGGGCAGGGGCAGTTAAATTTGACCAGAAACAGGACTGGTTTCTTGACTTTGAGGAAGAGGCAATTGTCTTTCCTCGTTCAAAACACGATGACCAAGTAGATGCGTTAGCATATCTTGGACTGATCTTAGACAAACTTATGGAAGCACCTACCTCGAAACAACTTGAAGATGAAAAATATCAAGACGAGCTAGAAGACTCCGACTTATACGAACAAGGACGCAATGGAACCACAGGCTACTGACAACCAAGACTCACAATTGGCTGTGATGCTAGAATCCGCGAACATTGCGGAGAAACTCGATGAAGATCGGCTAAAAGAAATTGCTAATGAATGCTACACTGGGTTCATGAATGACTGCCAATCCCGGTCTGACTGGGAAAAGGGAGTTGATGAATGGACAAAGTTGGCTAAGCAAACAGTAGAGCCGAAGACCTGGCCGTGGCCTAAAGCTTCCAACATTAAGTATCCTCTCTTGTCCACAGCAGCGATGCAATTTGCTGCTCGTGCCTATCCTTCTCTACTTCCTTCCGATGGAAAGGTAGTTAAAGCTAAACCAATTGGAAAAGACCCCGATGGGACTAAACTCCAAACGGCTACGGCAGTTTCCACCTACATGTCCTACCAATTGATGGTAGAGATGGATGGATGGGAAGAGGATATGGATAAGTTGCTTATCATGCTGCCTATCGTAGGCACTATGTTTAAGAAGACTTACTGGGATTCGTTGAAGAAGGCTAATTGTAGCAGCCTAGTCCTTCCTAAAAATCTGGTAGTCAACTACTGGGCTAAGAATTTAAAAGACGCAGAACGAGTTTCTGAAGTCTTGGCAATCTCGGAGCGTAAGCTTAAAGAACGCCAACAAAGTGGAATTTGGTTGGAGCTTGAACTAGGTGCTCCTCCTCAACCTGAAGCTAAAGGCAATGCTCCAAGTCAAGTTGATCAAACCACTCCATACACAATTATTGAACAGCATACCTTTCTTGATCTCGATGATGATGGGTACAGAGAGCCATATATTGTAACCTTCCACAAAGAGTCCAAAAAGATTCTGAGGATTGCAGCACGTTTTGATGATACCACCATCAGTCTGGATGAGAAGGGAAAGATTCAAAAGATTGATCCCATCCAGTACTACACAAAGTTTGGGTTTATTCCCAATCCTGATGGAGGTTTCTACGACATTGGTTTTGGTATCTTACTCGGTCCTCTCAATGAGTCCGTAAATACCCTCATCAATCAATTGGTGGATGCTGGTTCATTAAACAATTTACAGACAGGTTTCCTTGGAAAGGGCTTGCGTCTCCGTATGGGAGAAACAAGGTTCCAACCAGGAGAATGGAAAGTAGTTAATTCTACTGGGGATGATTTGAAGAAACAAATCGTTCCGATGCCTACCAAAGAACCTTCTAATGTACTCTTCCAACTTATGGGAAGTCTCATCACTTCAGGTAAAGAACTTGCTAGTGTTGCTGAAATCTTTGTTGGCAAGATGCCGGGACAAAACACTCCTGCCACTACTACAATGGCTACTATTGAGCAGGGGATGAAAGTTTTCACTGCCGTTTACAAACGGATTTATCGTTCTCTAGCCGAGGAATTTAAAAAGATTGCTCGTCTCAATCGTATGTATCTCAATCCACAAACCTATGTGGAGGTGGTGGATATGACGGTGGGCCCAGAAGACTTTAAATTAGAAAATCATAATATCTTTCCTGGTGCTGATCCTACAGCGGTCTCTCAAACTGAGAAACTACTCAAAGCTCAAGGACTTCTCGAACTCCTTCCCACGGGAATACTCAGTCCTGTGGAAGTAGTCAAACGTGTACTAGAAGCTCAAGAACAACCTAACTGGGAACAAGTACTTATTCCTCAAGTCGCCCAAACTGGCCAAATGCCTCCACCTCCACCTGATCCAAAGCTTTTGGAAAGTCAGGCTAAGATTGAGGCAATGCAACAAGCTTCACAAATTAAAGCTCAAGAAGCAGCCTTTAAGTCTGAGCTTGCCCAAAGGGATCAACAATTCCAATTGGCAATGAAAGCTCAGGCGGCGGATCAAGAAATGAGACATAAAGAAGTTCTTGCAGCCGTTCAATTGGCAATTCAAACACATACTGAGAACCAGCGTGTGGCACAAGACAAACAAAAGTTTATCCAAGAGACTGTCCATAGTGAATTAAACCATAGACAGCAAATGGCACATACAGAGAGTATGGCAAAAGTAAAACAGCAACAAGCAGCTAAAGGACCCAAGAAACCGTGAACCAAACAGACTTTATTGACTGGAAACGTCATCCTGTGACACAGGCAGTTTTTAGTCAATTACACCTTCGTATCCAAGACCTCCAAGAAATATTGAGTGATCAAGCAGGGGTAGACCCTGGTAAAGATCGTGAATATGTTGGAGCAATTAAAGCATATAAAGACATGCTTTTGATTGAGTATGAAGGTCCATCCACTGAGGAGACTCAATGATTATTCCAGTCTTACATAGAATCCTAATCAAGCAGGATAAATTGGAAGAAACAAATAAAGATTATGTTCGAGCCCGCGCAGCCGGTATTGTGATTCCTGATCATGAGGATAACAAACGAGCACAAGCAGGGGTAGATACCGGAACCATTCTTGCTATAGGAGAAACTGCCTACCGTGATTTTGGAACCACTCCTCCGATTAAGGTAGGAGATCGAATTGCATACGCTCGCTTCTCTGGAAAGTTTATTACTGATCCAGAAGATAATGAAGAGTATGTCGCACTCAATGATGAAGACATTGTGTGTATCTTTAAATAAATAGGAATAAAATGAGTGATGAAAATCTAGACTCTAGTGGGTCTGAAAATAAAGAAGCAATCCAATATACCGATGCTGAAGTAAAGGCAAGGGAAAGTGGATGGGTCCCCAAAGACCAATGGGAAGGTGATCCAGATGCTTGGCGTCCTGCAAAAGAGTTTAATGATCGCGGAGAACTCTTTCGTAAAATTGATGACCAGAATCGAACTGTAAAAGAACTCAAGAAGGCTCTCGAAGATATGAAGCGGCATCATGCTGCTGTTCGAGAAACAGAATACGCTCGCGCTCTCTCCTCACTGAAAGCACAAAAGAAAACTGCTTTGGAAGAAGGAGATGCTGCTCAAGTTATTCAACTTGACGATCAAATTGATCTGGTTAAAGAAGAGCAAAACAAACTTAAGGAACAACCTATTGAGGTTCAGGCTACTGCCAATCCTGAGTTTGTGAATTGGGTAGATAAGAACAAGTGGTACGAAACCAATGAGTCCATGCGCGCATATGCGGACACATTAGGACGTAACTTGGCTCAAAAGGGTTACACCCCTACTCAAGTTCTAGCTGAAGTAGCTAAACAAGTTAGACAAGACTTTCCTACTAAGTTCAGTAATCCTAATCGGGAAAAACCTGGATCAGTAGAGGGAAGTTCTACAAAAGGTGGAAAGAATGAAGATAATTTTGTTCTTTCTGATGAACAGCGTCGAGTGATGCAACGATTCGTGCGTTCTGGTGCGATGTCGGAAAAAGAATACATCGCCGAACTAAAGCGAATTCAAGGAGTTTGAAATGAGTGACAATAAAGAAGCAATTGCGAAAGCACCGAGTGGCCGCCCGCAGCGTACTCCCATTGGGACACGTAATGTTTTGACTGTAGCTGGAAAAGATCCCAACTATGTGTATCGAATTATTAATGACTCGGCAGATCGAGTCGCAGAATTCATGGAAGCTGGTTATGAGCTAGTGGCCAATGAGTCTGTAAAAGTGGGTGATAAACGAGTTAACAAAAGCTCTGCTGAAGGGTCTGTCAGCCAACTTTCCGTTGGTCAGGGACAGAAAGCGTATGTGGTCCGTATCAAGAAAGAATGGTATGACGAAGACCAGCGCCTAAAGCAAGTTAGGGTTAATGAACTTGAAGCAGCCACTAGAAATAAAGCTCTTGATGGTACTTATGGAAAACTCGAACTTACTCGGGATTAAATGATTTAAGTGCCGTTAGGAAAATCTAATTATTTGCTTATTTGGAGAATAACTAATGGCAAGTGTTTCGCGTATTAATGGGTTTCGGCCTGTTAAAACTCTCTCTGGTGCGCCCTATACGGGCAAAGCCAATCTGTATTTTGCCTCGTCTGGTAACAGTGATGTTATCATGGTGGGCGATGCAGTAAAAATTGCCGGTGATGCCCGTGCTGCTTCTGGTGCCCCTACGGTGGCACGTTGTGGCGCAACGGATATTCCGGTTGGTGTAGTGGTTGGTATTCTATTTTCTGGTGTGGCCAATGAAATTACGAACGTTCCAAACGTCAGTAATTTGAACACTCCGATTTATCGTGCCGCCTCTACAGATCGTTATTTGCTGGTTGCAGATGATCCTCTGTTGGTGTATGAAGTTCAGTATGCCGGTACATCCGTTGCTGCTGCTACCATTACGGCTAACGTTGGACAGAACGGCCAGTTTACTACGACTGCCGGTAGTACGACTACTGGTTCGTCTGGTATGCAGTTGGATAGTTCTGGTCTTGGAACGACTTCTACGCTTCCTTTGAAGATCGTAGGTTATCCGGCCCGTCCCGATAATGTTCCTGGTGATACTTATTTTAGTTACTATGTAACTCTGAATAGTTCGCTGTATGGTTCTCTCGGCACTACTGGTGTTTAATCTTAGAATTTAAAGGAGAGACATAAATGTCGATTATTAATAGTGGCTCATTTGCCAAGGCCCTCTGGCCTGGTGTTAACGCTTGGTATGGAAAAGCGTACAATGAGTATGAAGTAGAGTACGATAAACTTTTTGACAAGTACTCGTCTACTAAGGCGTTTGAAGAAGATGTGGGTATCTCTTCGTTTGGTCTGGCAGTTGCCAAGCCTGAAGGGTCGCCTATCTCTTATGATAGCGAACGGCAATCGTTCACGACTCGTTACCAACATGCAGTCTTTGCACTAGGTTTCGTGATTACTCGTGAAATGATGGACGACGACCAGTATGATGTTGTGGGACAGCGTAAGGCTCAAGGACTAGCTTTCTCTATGCGTCAAACGAAGGAAGTGATTGCGGCTAACATCTACAATCGTGCCTTTACCTCCGGTTATGTTGGTGGAGATGGTGTCATTTTGGCATCTGCTTCCCATCCGAACTTGAAGGGTGGTACGTGGTCCAATGTGATTGCTACGGCTTCTGACTTGTCTGAAGCGTCTTTGGAACAAGCATGTATTGATATTGCTGGATTTACGAATGATGCGGGCTTGCTAATTGCAGTTCGTCCTGATTCGTTGATTATCCCGCGTCAACTCATCTTTGAAGCAAAGCGTATTCTTGGTACTGATGGTCGTGTTGGCACTGACAACAATGACTTGAATGCCATTAAGACTCTGGGTTCTATTCCGAAGGTTGTGACCAATCACTTCTTGACGGATACGGACGCATGGTTCATTCGTACAAACGTGCCTCATGGTATGAAGTACTTTGAACGTCGTGGTGATGAGTTCGATATGGACAATGATTGGGATACTGAGAACGCTAAGTTCAAGGCTACCGCTCGTTACTCGTTTGGCTGGACTGACCCTCGTGGTATTTACGCCAGCGCAGGCGCTTAATCCATAATTAATTAAGCCCTCTTCGGAGGGCTTTTCAAGGAACAATTATGGCAATTAATTTTGTACAAGGTCAGGTTGCTGTTGGTGATCCTAGTCCTACGGGTCCGACTCCAATTAGTAATATTAAAGATGTTGTTACGAAAGTTGTAAAACTAACGTCTGCAAACTTTACTGTTACAACTGCAACAAATACTCTAGTAGCAAGGCTTCCGGCTGATGCTACCATCTTGAGTATGAGTTACTGGAATAAGACTAAGTTGGCTGGTGGATCAATTTCTGCCGCAGCAATGAGTGTGGGATCAACTTCTGGAGGTACTGAGTTTGTCAGTGCTTTCGATGTCTTTACTACCGTTGGAACTATGGCTTTTCTCTCTCCCATCACTGGGATTATGCAGAACTATAGCTTGCCCTTGGGTGGTGACATTCCTATTTGGGTGAAGGGTCTTGCAACTACAGGTTCTCCTACTTCTGGAGAAATCTATCTCGTTATCGAATACGTTCGGTAATTTAGTAGGGGTCTTCATGGCCCCTCTTTTTATGGAAATATCTACATGAATGTTACCGCAACTCCTCCGAAAAACCAATCGGTTTATTCCATCTTTGTAAATCCCTCGACGCTAGGAGCTACTTCGGTGGTCGCTGCGAAAACGGGAATGTCAATTCGTGTGTTAGGCTTGGCTCTTGTGTCCACAGCCGCTAATAGTGTTAAACTTCTGTCCGCTTCAACGGACATCACTGCTACTTTTCCTCTCGGAGCGAATGGTGGTCTAGTGCTTCCTTTCAATGAGCATGGCTGGTGCCAAACGGCAGTTGGTGAAGCTCTTCAAGTTAACTTGTCCGCGAGCACTGCTACTGGTGTTCACGTACTCTACATTGTACTGTAATATGTTCAAAAGTATTAAACGACTCTTTTCTCCTAAGCAAGTTCCTGTTGCTATCAACAAGAATTGGCGAAATGGAATGTGGGTGATGTATGGAGAACAAATTGCAATTATTTCCAAGGTTGGAGACCCTTGTGAAATTCATTATGTCTACCCATTTACAGGTGAAACTGTTGGAGTAGACAACATCCCTCTCAATGCATTGCGTCAAGCACGTTGGATTGAAATTCCAGAATGCCGTCGCAATCTTACTCCTGCAAAAGGATTGGAGTTAGGTTATGGCGCTTAATGTACCTGACGTAGGGGAGAATATTGCTCTAGAGGCATTGGTTAATAAAACCGCCCCACAGAACCTTGTTCTGAAACTTTATAAAAACAACATCACTCCTTCTGATACAGATACAGCCGCTACCTATACGGAGGCTGTCTTTGGTGGATATGCTGCTGCTACACTGACTGGAGCTTCTTGGAATGCTGCTTCTGGTGGGTCTATTACCTATAGTGCTCAACAGACCTTTACTTGCAATGCTGCTGCTACCGATGACATCTATGGTTACTTTGTAGTGCAGATCACTTCAGGTATCTTAGTCTGGAGTGAACGCGATGCATCAGCTCCGTTTGCTATCCGCAATTCTGGTGATGCTGTTAAAATTACCCCGACAATTACTGCGAACTAAACGATATGGCAACTTATTCTGAACTTTACGCTGTCTCTGGTAATAGCACGCTTCCGACTCTGGAAAAACAGATTATGGTTGCCTTGATGATTAAAGCTAATGCGATTGCCAAGTTGGCAAGTCCCACTGCCCCTCAAAAGGAGTTTGCACGCACAGCTTTAGGTGATCCATCTATCTATCGTCAAACTGTGATGAACTATATCTTGGCAGAGTATAACACTGCAACTGTTGCGACAATTGCTGCTGCAACAGATACTCAAGTACAAACTGCGGTAAATTCTGCTGTAGATACCCTTCTGGGGGTCTAATGGCTTCTACTAAAACTAGTAAAACCCTATACGCTTCTGCTTCTTTAGCAGCGGCTACCTCTGTTAATGTTACAGAATGGACTATGACTACGTGCTATGGAGGTTTAGCTTGTGTTAAACTTACCAATGGTGCTACAGCCCCCACCACTGCTCCTACTGTAACTTTCTATGTCGGAGAAGCATCTGGAACCAAACGTAAGTTATATACAGCATCAGGAGATACTGTAAATAACTCGGTCAATGATATTGTTTGTGAAATTCCTCCTTCTGCTATGTACTGTAATATCACCATTCTCAATGGGGCTACTAATGCCATTACAGTGGAAGCTTACGGACAAGAACTAACAACTATTTAATATGAGATATACACAACCACAGAAAGGCCCATTCAAACCCTCTACCTATTGGCTAAATCGTGGGCTAGAAATGGTCTTTCTAGGTGGTCGTGTGGTTTGGAATCGTGATCCTGCTGCTGTTGATATTGTATCAGTTGGAGCAGGAACTCCTAAAACTATTGTTGCTAAGTCCGGTCTAGTACAAGGATTTGGTACCACTTATGGTACAGGGACTTCTGATTATCTAAAAGGCCCTAAACTGTCACCTCCTAAAAGCGGCTTTCGATCCATTGTAGCACATGCATATGCTAAGACTACTGGTGGTGGTACGTTGGGTAGGATGTTCCAGGATGTGTCCGGAAGTGGATTAGAAAAGGGAGAGTCCCTCTACTTATCAACATCTTCTGACATAATTTATGCCAT
Source organism: Odonthalia washingtoniensis (assembly GCA_032358235.1). Lineage (NCBI taxonomy): Eukaryota > Rhodophyta > Florideophyceae > Ceramiales > Rhodomelaceae > Odonthalia > Odonthalia washingtoniensis. The sequence goes on along the minus strand of JAULBU010015145.1, from coordinate 29,979 downwards.
GTATGCTGCTAGTTCATCTACTAGTAGGACATGGAATTTCACCCTGACATCCCCATTGAACAGGTGGGCAGTGTTTGGTGTAACTATACCTATCAGTGCTTCAGGAGCTACAACAGGTCGTGTTTTCTTAGATGGTGTTTACAAAAACAGCGCAACTAATGCTGGAGCTACTTCTCTAACAACGAACGTACCTACTAATCTCGCTATAGGGAATCGCCCATTAGCCCCTGGTAATGAACGTTATTGGGATGGTATGCTCGGATGTATATTATTCTTCGATGGCTATCTGTCCGATCTTGACCATCAGCGTTTAGCTGATAATCCCTGGCAAGTTTTTGATAATGATGAGTTCTCATTATGGGTTCCTTCTGCTGGAGGAACTATCTACACTATCACTCCTTCAGGAGGAATAGCTCTTGCGGGTAGTTCTAGTGAGATTAAAACAAGGTTACAAAGTCCTAGTGGAGGTTTAGTTTTCTCTGGTGCTCCGGCACTTATCAAGACAAGACTGCAAACTGCTTCAGGTACTTTAACCTTTGGTGGAACAGCCCCTTTCTCTACAGCAGCAACTTATACAATTTCTCCTAGTGGGGGAATGACGTTTGCTGGTACTGGAAATGAAGTTAAGCAAAAAACTATTCTTCCTACGGGAACACTTTCCTTTGGAGGAACTCTTTCAGAAGTACTTGTACGAACACAAGTTCCTTCTGGAGGGATTACTTTTAGTGGAACCTTGATTACATACAGAACCAAAGTCTTCGTTCCTACAGGAACAATTACATTCTCTGGAACTGCTCCTTTGATAAATCCTGCTGCTCCTGTTGCACAAGGTACATGGCGTACTCTAACTAATGCTGGAATATAACTATGAAAAATCATCTTGTTTCAGGAAGTTGGAACGCTCTTTGTGATAGTTGTGGAAGGAAGTTCAAAGCGTTTGATTTACAAAGGCGCTGGGATGGTCTCATGGTCTGTAAAGAAGATTATGAAGTACGTCATCCTGCGGACTTCCTCCGTGTACAGAAAGAGAAAATCTCAGTAGATTTCTCTCGCCCTTATCCAATGAATGATACCTTCATTAGGTATACGTGTTCCATTAAAGAAACAAATGGTAAGGCGGATATAGGAGCCGCAGACTGTGCTAGAGTTGACTTTGATATGCCCTATGATTCATGGGATGTGACCACTAATTGGATTTATAGGGATCGTTATCCCGCAATTGCTGGCTTGGCACAAGCAGGAGAATCAACTTCAGGAATTGCACATAGTTTACAACCAGGAATATAAATGGCATCTACTACTTTTGTTGATGGAGTTACCCTCATTGAAGCCTCTTGGCTAAATGATGTTAACGGATTTGTTTATTCAGGAGGTTCTGGAACAGTAGCTTGGGGTGCTATTACTGGAACACTCTCTAATCAAACGGACCTTCAGACAGCCTTAAACCTTAAGGCTAACGCAGCCTCTCCTACTTTTACGGGAACTTCCACTTTCTCTGGACCGATCTCCATTTCTGGAGGAGTGGGGACTAGTGGACAATTTCTTACTAGTGCGGGAGCAGGACAACCAACTTGGACGACTCCCTCTAGCGGCACAGTTACGTCCGTTTCTGTGGTATCGGCGAATGGGTTTGGTGGATCAGTAGCAACTGCTACTACTACCCCCGCCATTACACTAACAACTAGTCTTACTGGATTGTTAAAAGGAAATGGAACTTCCATGTCTGCCGCTACAGCGGGAACGGACTATGTAGCTCCTGGAGGAGCGTTAGGAACCCCCTCTAGTGGAACATTGACTAATGTCACAGGACTTCCTTTATCCACTGGAGTTACCGGAAATCTATCGGTAAATAATCTTAACTCTGGAACAGGTGCCTCTGCTACCACTTATTGGAGAGGAGATGGTACTTGGGCCACCCCCTCTGGAAGCGGCACAGTTACTTCTGTAAGTGTTGTTACTGCAAATGGTGTCTCTGGTTCAGTAGCAACCGCTACTACAACTCCAGCCATTACACTAACCCTTGGAGCAATCACACCTACCACTGTTAATGGTAACACTATTACTACTGGCACGGGAACACTGACCCTAGCCGCAGGAAAAACTCTTACAGCAAGTAATTCTTTGACACTAGCCGGAACGGACTCGACAACGATGACGTTCCCCGGAACTACGGATAATGTAGTGTGTCGTACCAGTACAGATACCCTCACTAATAAGAGAGTTACCCCTAGAGTAGGTTCTACTACTAGTTCAGCCACTCCCACAATTAATACAGATAGTTATGATATCTATAAGTTAACCGCACAAACGGTGGATATTACTTCCTTTACTACTAATCTTAGCGGAACTCCCACAGATAATCAATGTCTTATTATTGAGATTACAGGGACCGCAGCTAGGGCCATTACTTGGGGAGCAAGTTTTGAAGCAAGCACGGTGGCTCTCCCTACTACTACAGTAACTACGAATATGCTTGCCGTTGCTTTTATATGGAATACCGCTACGTCTAAGTGGCGTTGTGTAGCAGCAGTATGAGTGATATGTTGAGACGAGTAGTGATGATGATGGGAAAAGTAACAACCCCACCCACCTACACAACCTGGAACCCATCTGACAAAACCAGCAATGTTGCATTATCAGGTGGTAATCTGGTGGCAACGACTAGTGGATTTGCTGGTAGTGGTGTGCGCTCTGTAATTGGTAAATCTTCTGGGAAATGGTATTGGGAGATTACGATAACCACTATGGATGATGTGTATGCAGGAGTATCAAGCTCAGGTGGAAGTCTTGATCCGGCATGGTATTATACAACTGGTATGGGATGGTCTGGAACTTCCGGTAGTCTTTATAAAACTAATACTGTTGTAGGTTCTCCAGGTACATACACAACTGGAAATGTTCTTGGTTTTGCTTTGGACATGGGAGCAGGAACTTTGGAATTATTCAAGAATAATGTTTCTGCTGGTTCATTTTCTAGTCTTCCTAGTGGCACTTTACATGCAGTTTGTGGTGCTGGTCTCTCTGGAGGTTCTGGTGTTATTACTGCTAATTTTGGGGCATCTGCATTGACTTATGCTCCTCCTTCTGGATATAACGCAGGACTTTATGTTTAAAAAAATTCTACTTTGTCTTTTCTGTAGTGTAGCTTCTCTTTCTTTTGCAGGAGAAACTTCCCTCATTATTGGGGTTTCTAAGTTTACGGCTCATGGAGATGGGGTTTGGTATCAAAAAGCTTTTCCTTATGAATTGAATCTCAAATCTTCTTCTATTGGTTTGCGCTATGATACAACTCCCGTAAACAATGTTAGCTATGGTGTGGGCATTTTGCGACTTGGAAAAGTCACTTCTTCGGCTGAAGCTGTAGCTCTTGATGGAGTGAAAGAAGGGGATGGAGGATACAATCCATCCATTAAGGCTTGTAATGGTCCCTGTTGGCCCACTTCTCATTGGTATGGGAAAGGGCAAGTACAAGGAATCTTTGGAGTAGCTACCAAGCACTATGGACCTTGGTCTGTTGATGCAGGACTATATCTATATAAACCTACTTGGACCATGGATATTCCTGACTGGATTGGTTGTCAAGGATGTCCTCCTGTCTCTCTTACTGTACGAAGTTCTGGTCAGTGGAATATAGGGCCTACCTTTGGAGTGAAATATAACTATAAAACTAACACTTATGGACTTTCTGCTTGGAATACTTCCACTCGTAACTCAGACTTTCCATCAATTTATCACAGAATGACTTATCTTCTTTATTGGGGTAAGACTTTTAATTAGGCTAATATGACGACAACTGTATTTTCTTCAGGGACAGTAATTACTTCCCCATGGTTAAATGACGTAAACAATGCAGTTTATCGTCCTGATCTTAAAACCACTATCGGAGGACTAACGGTAGGATCAGTAACTCTCGATCATTCTACTCCTGCCGGTAAAGTGGTTATTACTGACACAAATCCAATGTATTGGAATGCAGGTCCTGGTAAAATGTCAGTGGAGTTTGATCTCACTCCAAATAATTACTTTGCGGCCAATCCTAATGGACACTTTGCCGTGGTATTACGATGTGATACTTCCCTCATTGCTACTGAAGTTAGGGGACAAGGTATTGCTTGTGGTAATGCTACAGGCTTTCCTTACGGTCCTAGTGACTTGAATCCAACTCCTCTTCTGGAAACTTGGATGGGTAATCTAACTGTTCCAGGAAATTATACATTTCCTAATTCTGAAACTGCTAGATCATTAAGGTTTTTAGATGGAGTGCATTATCGTTTTGTAATTGAAGCTACGAAAACGGTTGATGATAAAAGATACCTTCGCTATCGTGTATGGAGTTTTCAAGCTACCTATAATACGTGGCGTGCTGAAGTAGACACTGGTGATGTGCTTGACCATAATGTTTGGTCAGACCTTACCAAGACTGGTCTTGTCTTTGGACATGTTTTTGAAGATAATTTGTCTTCGTGGTCGCTTCCGTTTACCAATGTTAAGGTAACTTGGGGACCAGCCGACTTAGCTGTCCCTGATCAAACTATGAAGTTGTCTCGTTATGGAGCACAGCTAGAAGGAGATTTAAACTTTATTGGCACAGGCCATAAAATAAAGGCTCCGTTTAATGCAGGACCTTCTCTAGCTACTTCGTTGGCAGTCCAATCAGCAAATGCAAACACTGCGACGACTTTAGTATACCTACCAAACGGAACTTCCACCGCAGCCAACACTTTATATTCAAATAATTCGTCTTCAACTTCTACTTACCAAGCCCTTACTATTGGAATGTCTGGTTCAGAGGGTTTGATTAACACTTTTGGACTCTCTGCGGCAAACCCTACTATTAACTTTGAAGTAGGTGTTGGGGCAGGGGTAAGAAAACTTTCCATTGGGGCTTCTGATATTACTAGTACTGTCACATTAGTTCTTTCTGGTTCGGCTACTAGAGGAATAAATGTTACCGGCACTAACACCATTGGTATTGATTTAGCTTCTAGTACAAATAGTGGATCAGCCATTCGTCTTAAAAATGGAGAAAATATTGGATTTGATGGAAGTGGAGTGTATAAACTATACCATAACACAACTGGTATTCCCGGTCTTTTATATAGTGTAAGTGGTGTGGCTAAAATTGTCTTAGGAGATGATGGGTCTATTGTCACTGAAAATACGTTTGCTCTAGTGTCTTCTGGAAATACTGCTACAACGGCAACTGCTGGAGGAGCATCCGCCCTTCCTGCCACCCCTTCTGGATACTTTAAGTTCCTGCTGGATGGTGTAACTATGAAACTACCTTATTATGCCAACTAATAAACAACATACTATTGTTTTTACAGAGGCTGATTTGGTGATTTTGGATAAGGCTCTTACTTCTCTTCCTTACAAGGAAGTAGTGGAGCTTATCCAACGTATCAATCAGCAACTCAATCCTCCCCAAATAGAACCTGTTCCACAGGAGATTAAATGACCTATATGGATGCAATTACTCTTGGCCTTGGAATAGGTTTCTCGGTCTTAGGATGGTTCGCCAAAGAACTTTGGAGTGCTGTCAAAAGTCTTAAGGAAGATTTGATTAAACTAAAAGATGATATGACTACGTTCTATGTACGTAAGGATGACTTCAGAGAATTTCGTACAGAGATTCTTGCCTTCCTTCAACGTATTGAAACTAAGCTAGACACTAAACAGGATAAACAAAATGGCACTTGATCCAGTTACAGCAGTAGCCGATTTGGTTGGCGTAGCAATCAATAAAATCTGGCCTGATAAATCAGAACAAGAAAAACAACAACTTGCCGCTGCTGTAATGATGGTTCAAGGGCAGTTGGATATCAACCGAGCAGAGGCGGCCTCTCCTAGTACGTTTGTATCTGGATGGCGGCCTTTTATTGGGTGGGTGTGTGGTTCCGCATGTGCATGGAATTGGGTCGGCCTCTCTATTGCAAAGTTTGTTGCCATCACTTTCTTTGCCCATACAATCGACTTAAAGCCTGCCGACATTTCGGAAATGATGCCTGTTCTTATGGGTATGCTAGGTCTTGGAGGTCTTCGTACTTTTGAGAAAGTTAAAGGAGTTGCGTAATGTCTACTAGTGGAACCTCCTCATGGACTCTTACAAGAGACTCCGTAATTAATGCTGCCCTACGTAAATTAGCAGTTCTCTCTGGAGGTTCTGCCCCACAGACATATGAAGTTTCCAATGCTACAGAAGCCTTTAATGCTATGGTTAAAGGCTTTCAGGCCGATGGAATGCCTGTATGGGCTATCAAGAAGTATTCTTTTACAGTAACTTCTGGAACCTCTACCTATAATATTGGAACAGGACAAACCTTAAATACTCCTGTTCCTCTTAAAGTTATTCAAGCATATAGAACTCCTTCGGGTGGAGTAAATGTTCCCATGAATATTTATACCTCCTATAACTTTAATTTACTTCCCTTGTCATATACGTCTGGTACTCCTATTAACTTGTACTATCAGCCGTTTCCTACATATGGAACAATTAATCTTTGGCCCATCCCACAAGATAGTACAACCTCTATTACAATAGTTTATCAACGTCCTTTTGAGGATATGACTGGAGCTAGTAATGATTTTGACTTTCCTTCCTATTGGACGGAAGCAATGATTTATGGATTGGCTTGGAGACTCTCTCCTGAGTATGGTATTCCAGTAATGGATAGGGGTATCCTAGCTAAAGAGGCTGCTTACTTTAAAGAGCAAGCTCTCAACTATGGATCAGAAGAAGGTAGTCTGTATCTACAACCTGATTGGTCTGGTAAACACTAACTATGGCATTCACTAAAACTCCCTCCGTATCTACTTACGATACAAAGCGTATTAGTTTCATTTCTAATCCACTTCAACGGAGTGGAGTGGAGCCCACTAAGGATGCTCGTCTAGTCAACATGATGGTTGAAGAGATCGCCCTTGGTGCAAATAATAAAAAGTACTTTGTGAAATCTAGGCCAGGATTAGAGAGTTCTTATTCTCTTACTGCGGGAGAAGCCAGAGAGATTTTTTATTGGGAATATGCTGGATCACCTTACATCATTGCTGTCGTTGGAAACTTAGTTTATGCTAATGCTTCTCTTGTGGGAACTCTCACTACAACGACAGGTCCTGTTGGAATTACAGAACATGTCTCTAGTGTAGCAGTAAAGAGTTTGGTAATTGTAGATGGGACTAAAGGTTATACCTTAGCCAGTCCTGCCAGCACTATTGTAGAAATCACGGCTCCTGATTTTCCTACTCCTCATGTCCCTGATCCTATTTTCATGGATGGATATATCTTCCTAGCGAAAGCAGGAACACAGGATGTGTATAACAGTGCTTTAGATGATCCGACTTCTTGGGCATCTGGTGAATACCTTTCTGCTGAAATGTACCCTGATACCATTAAGGCACTCAGTAAGAATAACAACTACATCTATGCAGTGGGTTCTAACAGTGTTGAGTATATGTACGATGTGGGGAATTCTACTGGAACTCCTCTAGCACGACATGCTGCGGCTGTCCAACAATTTGGTACTCCCGCTCCTCTCTCTGTAGTGCAAACTGAAAAAGAAGTTATCTTGATTGGATCAACTTCCAATGGTGGGTACACCGTTTGGACAATTGATGGATTTAAAGAAACTGAGATTGGTATTCCTTCCGTTAAAGCAATCTTTGCTGTAGAAGGAGTGGCTCTTGTAAATGCTCGTGCATATTGCACTAGGTCCGCAGGCCAGAAACTTTACATCATTAATCTTTCTACTCGTACTTTGGTATATAGCTTTGACACTAAAATGTGGAGTGAGTGGTCCTCTGATGCAACTACCCCAACTACCTTCGTAGGACAGTGTGCTACTGATGGGTCTGAAGGTAAGCCTTATCTTTTAAATAAAACCAATGGTGTGGTTTACACGATGAATGAATTAGTCCACACTGACAATGGAGCACCCTTTAGATGCGAGATAACTACTGCCAAAGAGGATTTCGATTCAATCAATCGGAAAACTATGTCGAGGTTCGCTATTATTGGGGACAGTCCCGACTATGGTGGCTCATATAACACTCTGTCTATTGAGTGGTCTGATGATGACTATAACACTTGGTCTACTGCAAGGAACCTTACCTTCACATACGATTTCCCTTGTATTACACAATTAGGAGTTTTTCGTCGAAGAGCTTTTCGTATTAGGTATACTTCTCCACGATTCCTCCGCTTTGAAGGATTTGAGGTAGATATCAATAAAGGAAGTCAATAATGTCTGTACGTCTTCCTCCGGCTCCTATTCGAGGTAGTCCCGGAGACTTCATCTGGGAATCTTGGTACAACGATTTGCAAGGGACCTTCTACAATTTCTTGAAATTGAATAAGCTTGCAACCGATCCTACGGCTGCTGATATTCCAGTGGATAGTTGGGGAGTCTTTAAGAACACTACCACAGGCATTACCTCTCTCTGGATTAATGATGGTGGTGTGGTGTCTAGAACTCACGCCTTTGCCCTTGCCAACCCATGAGTATTCATAACAAATTAAATCGCGAAGATGCTTTAGAGATTTTGGCTTTAGCTGAAGCTATGCATCATGAGGCTCCTTCTTTTCAGAATAAGCCCTTTGATAAGCATCGTATGTGGGCCATCCTTGACTCCACTCTCCATAATCCTCATAATGTTTGCATGATTTATGCAAAAATAGATGGGAAGATTGTTGGAGGAATCTTAGGGAAAATCTCTGAACAATTCTTCTCTGGTGAACGAGTGGCTTCCGACTATGGAATGTTTATTCTTCCAGAATATCGAGGGTCTTTAACCTTTGTCAAGATGTTTAAAGCCTTTGAGGATTGGGCTGTTGAGAATAAAGCTAAAACAATTATTGTAGGACATACTACAGGAATTGAAACTGAGAAAGCCAAAAGTCTATTCCCTCGTTTGGGATACTCTTTAATGGGATATATATTTAACAAGGAGATTCCAAATGTGTGAACCAGTATCGGCTAGTGCTGCTGCCTGTGCTGCTGGAGCAGCGGAAGGTGTGGGAGCGTTGGGAGCAGGAGAACTTGCTGGCGCAGGTATGATGGGAGCCGGGGCGGCTGGTGCTGGAGGAGCCGGACTAGGTGCTCTAGGTGCTGGGGCAGTTGCTGGAGACATGTTCCTTCCTGGAGCCCTTGGGGCTGAAGGGGCAGCAATGGGGACAGGTGCCCTTGAACTAGGTTCGCTAGGAGCAGGAGCGGCTGCCGGTGATATGTATCTTCCAGGTGCTTTAGGAGCTGAAGGTACAGGAATGGTAGCTGGTGACGCCTTCTTGCCCGGAATGCTTGGTAGTGATGGTCTAGGAAGTCTAGGAGGATTTGAGTCGTCTATGGGAGCCTTTGAGGCCCCTTCATGGGCCACTCCTCAAGGGTCCGTGGCTGCTCAAGGTATTGGCTCTGAAAATCTTACTGCTTATGGAAATTCTGCTCCTAGTGCCGAAGTGGCAGGTTCTCCTCAAATAGGAGGTAATCCTTTTGAAGGGGGGGGTCGTGAAGTCTTCAACGCTGCTAAGGATAGCCAAGCTTATAATGCTTCCCAACCATTTGGTAACAGAGGACTCTCAGGTCTGTGGGACTCTGCTCTATCCGCTAAGAACTCTCCTGCTGGAAAAGGCTTGAATCTTATGCAGACAGGTTCTAGTTTGTATGATATGTATGCTAAGCAACAAATGGCTAAAGAGCAAATGAATCTATATAAGCAGAATGAAGCAGCTACAAATAACATGTACGCTCCAGGTTCTCCTGAGTACCTAGCTATGGAACGAGAACTAGCACGTAAAGATGCTGCTGCTGGACGTAATAGTCAGTATGGTGCTCGTGCTGTGGATTTGCAAGCTCGTATTGCAGATATTAAATCTCGTCAACGTATGGGTATGCAAGCAGGACAAACAGCCCTTTTGAATCAAGGGATGACAAACAAATATAGTGGGCTGAATTCTTTGTTCGGATATATGAACAAGAATGAAGGCTTAGCTAGTGTACTTGGAGGCTAAATGGCTTACTCTGGACTAGAAACCCTCTTTCAAAATATGGGTCCAACTTATGCTGCAAGTATGGCAGGAGAGCGCGAGGGGATGGCTCAAGGGCAAGATATTCTTGATGCTAGAAAAAAGCAAGAGGAACTATTAGCTCTCCAACAAGCTTACAAGCAAGCTGATGTAATGAATCCGCTTAAGGCTCAATTTGAACAGGGCCGTATTAATGAGCAAGGAGCTATGCTTCCGGGACAACAAGCTGAGTCTCGTCTAAAGGGAACTACTGCTGATGTTGCTGGGGCAACGGCTAAGTCTACTATTGGTAAAACGAATAGTGCAAATGACTTGGCTCAAATGGGGGATCAAGTCCAGAAGCTTTCTAAAATGCGTGATATGGCTACTCAATTGGTATCTAATATTATGTCTGCTGGGCCTGGGGCTGATGCGGCTAAAAATCAATTGATTGCAAGTGGTACACTCCCTCCTCAAATTGCTCAAATGCTGGCCAATGTTCCTGCCGCAAAGTTGCCTGATCTTCTTGCCAAGGCTAACGCCTATGTTAATCAGCAATCGGCTGCCTACCAACAGGCAGTAGCAACAGCGAATATTCAGAAAGAGTCTCATCTTGGTGGGGCTCAAATTGCCGCTGATGCGATGCTTAAGGGAAAGCAAATGGATATTGATGCTGGTAAGTTTAAGGACAAGAAAGCTGGATTGCAGGATATTGAAGCCCAAGTACAGTCTGGAAAGATGACGGCAGAACGTGCTGCTGTTGCTCTGCATGGAGCCGCTATGTTTGAATCTGATCCAGAGACTAAAAAGCTCTACGAGCAAATGGCAAGCCAATATGAGACTTTTGCCATGAATCAAAAGAATGCACAAGCTGGTGGTAAACCTGATTTGAATAAACTCGGAGTGGAAACGCAGAAGATGCCTCCTGCTTTGGCTCCTGCCACTAAACCTTCGTTGCCTCCGGGCTGGGTAATGAAATAATTAAGGATTGATATGCCAACTTTCTCCTATAAAGGATATGACTTTGAAGTAGACCATACTCCTACAGAGGAAGAGTTCCAACAAATGTCTGCCCATGTAGATACCCTCCCTCCTAAAGGAGCTAAGTCTCCAGGATATGAGAGTCAAATTCCTGGCCAAAATCCCAATGTTTCTTCTGAGACATATGTGGAACCCTCTTTTCTTAAAAAGGTAGTGGCAGGTATTGAGGCTGGTGTAGCAAATAAGGAGGCTAGTGTAAACACTCTTGCTGGGGCTGCTAGCATGGTTCCTGGGGCATTAGCCTTTGGAACTAATCTTGCTAATAAAGCTATCCGAGAAGGCCGTCTCCTCACTCCGAAAGAGGGAGAAGAAGCTTTCCAAGGTGGAGCTAACATCATCATGGGTCCTCGAATGGCACGTACAAGTCCATTAGGGAAAGAGTATACTGAGAAATTTGGTAAGGGGATTAATGAATTGATTCCTCTTGCCGGACTGCATGGAGCATTCCCAGCTATGAAGGTTGGAGAAGCTACCAATGCAATGAAGGCACGTTTCTCTAAAGGCAAAGAAGTTGCTAAGGGAATTGATCATGAAGCCCTTGCTCAAGAAATCATTAAGCCTCCAGAAAAGCCCGCAGGAGAAATTCCTAACCTAAAGGCTACTGAAGGTCCAGATGGGCAGATGGCTTTGTTTGATATTCCTGAAGAAGGAAGGATGCCCAATCCTTATGAAGCAGTTACCGGAGATTGGAGAATTGACGAAAATGGTATTCCCATTAAAGTTGATTTGTCAATGGAAGCTGCTAACCTAGAGAATGCCCGTCAACGTAATTTGTGGGGAGATGAACTTCCTCGCAAGCATGAACAAGAAGCAGTGCCTCTCACCGAGGCTATTGATTCTATGCAAAGGCTAGATCGTAAAGGGGCTTTCAACAAGACTAAACTTGGTCATGAGATGGAAGCTCCGGGGGAACTAAAGGCTGCTGTAGCGGAAGCTCGACGTGAAGTGGAGCCCAACCCTTGGAAATCAGACATCGTAGAAATGAACTCTGGCATCCCTTTATCTAAGGAAGCTATTAAGGAGATCGTTAAGGCGGGGGTTGAGGGGGGGCGCTTTCTTGTCAAGAAAGTAGCAGATGGGTACATTGCCACCTTGGATGGAATACAGGTGGGTAAACTTAGTTCTAATCTTACACCTGAACAGAGCAAACGTATTCAAGAGTCTGCTAATGTAGACTTCGTCGGAGTGGATAAGGAATATAAGGGTACTGGGATAGGGTCTGCTCTGTACGAGGCTTGGGCGAAAGACCATGGAGGAAATGTAGCCCCCTCTGGTAAAACCTCTCCAGCAGCGTGGAGTTTATGGAAGAACAAGTATCCAGAGAAGGTCGATCATTTCGTCAAACAAGAAGCTCAACGTATTCGTGAAGGAGCCCCTTCTGATTTAGTGATTGGTAACATCACTGATCCTCAAATAGCTCAACGAGTAATGGAAGCTGCACAGTCTCCTCGCTTTGTTCCCAAGGGACAACGTGGAGGTATTCGTGTAGACTATTCTAAACGTAAAGAAGCCAAGGTACTAAAGAACATTCCTGGGATTAAAGAGAAGCTAGGAGACATCCTTCCTGACCAACGTCCCACAGAACAGTTCCTCAAAGAGGAAGCATCTACACTTGATGTAAGTCAAAATCTCTTGCAAAAGGGAATTAACATGCTTACGAAAGGAGGAGTGTATCAGTCTATCAAGACAGGCAATCCTCTCATCAAGAGGGTAACAGATAGGTTCCTTGATGCCGATCGAAAGTCTAAAGCTCAAATTGCTTCTATTGTCCACGACACTCTTGCCCCATTGGCTAGAGATATGTCAAAGGCTGAGAAGGCAGATGTATGGGCTGCACAGTTGGCAGCAGAGAAAGCTAAAACTCCTCTCACTGAGGAAGTCATGCGTAAGACAGGATTTAATGACAAGCAAATTAAGTGGGTGACAACTCACGATGCTGTCATGAAGTTGATGTTTGAGAAGATGACGGAAGCCAGCAAGGCTAGTGGAGTGAAGCCGGTTTCTCCTGCGGTGGCTTATGTTGCCTCTAGGGCACATGGAGATTTCCGTAGACTTGTCTACGATAAGGAAGGGGATATTGTTGGCATCCTAGGTGCTAAGACTCGTATGGGTTTAGCTTCAGATGTAAAGAAATTGAAGGAGCGCAATCCTGATTATACAATCGGAGAAGAGCGTTACTTTGGTGGAGGGTCTAAGGGAGGGACAGCAGAAGGCTTCAACCAGATGCTTGAATTCCTAGCAGGAAATGATCCTAAGATTAAAGAGTTTGTGACCCATGTGAATGACATGATGTCTAAAGATGCTTATGACTATATGAATGCGAAATCGCATACTAAGTTTAAGAAGGGCATCTTTGGTATGGATGGCAAGAAGCCTTTTGAAGATGCGGTAAAGAATGCCGAAGAAGGGATGCAGGGGACAATTCATTATGCTGAAAAGATGATTAAGTGGGCAGAGCTTTCCAAAGCTGTTGCCGACACTAAGCCTCTTCTCAAGATGGATAATGAACTCAAGATGCCTAATGCTAAGGCATGGTCTGAAGAATACATCCAACAAGCTCTTGGTAACAATCCTACTGAAGTAGGACGGGCCATTAAGAATGTCTTCTCTACTATTGGGAAGTCTTCTGGTATTGGTGTAACTGTTCCTGCTAAAGTGACTTCTGCTGCAAAGCGTATTGTTAACGGATTGCTCTTGGGTAACATCAACATTGGCTTCTTAGCTGCTAACTTGTTACAGCCTTATAAGTCTATGCCTGAAATGATGTCATTTCTAAAGGGACGTGGACTTGAAAAGTCTTGGGATGCTGGTACTGGTTATCGTTATCTATCCAGTGCTCTCATGACCATCTTCAAGGACGAAGCCAAGGCTACTCTTAAGCCTTATGAACGTGAGGCTCTCAAGTATGCTAAAGACAACCATGTCTATAGTTCTGACTTGTTTGAAACTAGTAATAAGACAACCAAAGACATTGGCCACTATTGGGACAAGGCTACTCAAGTAGGTGCAACCACTGTGGAAATGCACACACGGCAAATGACCTTTCTTGCTTATGTAGAAATGCTCCATGATAATGGGCTTACTAAAGCAGATGGGATGTATGAGGCAGCACACAAACTCACTGACATTCAAATGAACAACTACTCGTCTATGGAAGCTCCTAGAGCTTATATGGCATTGGGTGGTATTGGAAAGACAGCATATAACTTGATGTCCTACAAGCATAATGAACTAAGTCGTTTGGCTATGCTGACTAAGGAAATTAGTCGTCATGGAAACAGTGCTCCCTTGGTGGCGAATATTGTCTCCAGTGTTGCGTTTGCAGGAGTGATGGGAACTATCCTTTACTCAGAAGCTGATTGGTTCACCAAACAGATTTCTAAGCTTATGGGAAAACCAACTTCTCTCACTAAGGTACTAATGGATCATCCTGAGATATCCGATAGTATCAAGTATGGTATGGGGTCTACTCTTGGAGTGGATATGACTAGTCGATTAGGTCTAGGGCCTCTTGCTCCTGGATCGGGACATGTCATTGATGCTGTGATGCCTGGAGCTAGCAAGCTGGTGAACATTGGGAAAACTGGTGCTGAATTAGTTACTCATCCGAGTGAGTATAACCTAAAGAACTTCGTGCGTGAAGCCACTCCGTCTTCTGTAAGTGGAGTGTTGGATAGAGCATGGTTTAGTCCTAAGAATGCTAAGGGAGAGGAAATGTCTCTTAACAGGAATAAGGTGCAAGCTAATGCTGTACGAAATGACTTGGATAAGCTCTGGAAATCTATTGGAATGACTGGTATTCATGAAGCAAAGCAAAAGGCATACGACTATGAAGCTTCTTCTATTGACCGTGTTTACGGAGATATGAGAAAGTCTATTATTGACAATGCTGCAAAGCAGTTGTTTACCTCTGGTAGAGTTCCTGCTGACTTTGCACAAAAGTACATCCAAGCTCAAGGAGACCCAGCTTCTTTGGAAAGAGAAGTAACTAACATGGCTATGGAACAACATGTCCCAGCACATACGCTAGCTCTGATGAAGAATGCTATGTCTAGTAGTTTGACTGCTGTGCATCGTACTATGCGACTAACAGGGAGAGAGTAATGCTAAGTGTACGTTCTGAAAAGAACTTAGTTGGGGTTCATCCTGATTTGGATAAGGTTGTAAGGAAAGCAGAAGAACTTTCTGAGTTGGAATTTATTGTTACCGAAGGCTTGCGTTCTAAGGAACGTCAAGAACAACTGGTGAAAGCTGGTGCTTCCAAGACAATGAATAGTAGACACCTTACCGGACATGCAGTGGATTTAGCTATAGTTGTTGGAGGAGAAGTCAGATGGGACTGGCCTCTATACAGTAAACTAAGTAACTCGATGAAGGAAGCGGCCAAGCAAGTTGGTGTTCCTATTGAGTGGGGTGGAGATTGGACTTCCTTTAAAGATGGCCCACATTTCCAGCTACCCTTTCAAGAATATCCATAAACAAAAAGCCCCCTAGGATTGCTCTTAGGGGGCTTTCTTTTTGCCTAATTAATCCTTAATTTCATCAATCCATTTTACATTTGTAGTATTGATGAAGGATTTAGTCCCATCCTCCCGTTCAATAATAATCCACTCTTTATGGTCATACTTTACTACATCAGTAAATTTCTTGTAGGAACCATTCATAAATGCAAATAGAAGCTTACGTTTCTTATTTAGTTCTTGTGCCATATTTCCTTTAAATTTTTAGTACTTTGGTTCCCATTCCCGTGAATGGATCAACTTTCATAGCAGCCTGTACAGCTTGCTTGGGAGTGGCTCCTACATGGAGGGCTCCATAGGCAGCAGGAGAACCTGAGCCCATAGCAGCAAAATCTCCATGCACTGCCAACCATTTACCGGGGGAATCAAATTGAAAGATTTGACCAGAATGTGTTAACACCAGTCCTGATAGATTTTTAGTCCTGGGAATGTGCTTGTACAATTCTGGTCGTTCGTAATAATCTAAGACATCAATAATCTCAGAAGCTGCTCCACAGAATCCCATAATGAAGGGTTCATGGAAATGTAGTTCGTGAGGTTGTATCCTATAGATTTTCGTAATGCCTTTAGACTTCATCATACCGTTGACGGTAAATTGTAAGTCACAGGCCATTTCTGTTTTATTACATGCAATAGTAGTTATTGTAATTACTCCTTACACGCCACATGATCCCCCATGACCACTAATGTCGCAAACATCATGCTCAGTAAAGACAGTACCTTTATGCTTCATAGCTTCTTCGTAGGGCATTTCGGTGATGGGCTGACCTCCTCGACTTCCATCTGGATAACATGTGAAACCTCGTAGCCTAGGAGCGTACTTAGCCAATGTTTGTGCGAATTCAGGGACAGTGGATTCTGAATTATGTTTACTTCCCCAGGTTGGTAAGTTGATGGTACTGGAAATTGACATGTCAACGTAATCTTGCACGTCCGCTTGGAATTTGATTCGTCGTTCATAGTCGTGACTTAGTTTGTACGCTGTATCAATTTCATCAGGGTCTAGACCATATTCTTGTATGAGTCTTGAAGCTGTGTTGTCAACGACGTATTCGTACTTCCACTTTGTTCCATCCGTGAGGTAACGTCGTTTATATGCCACTGCAAAGAATGGTTCAATGCCCGTAGTTGTGCTAGCAAGGATTCCGATGGTTCCAGTTGGTGCAATAGCGCGGTACGCAACTGGCCTGCTAATGTAAAAACGGTCGCAGTGCTCATTGGCGGCTCGGACGGATTCAGTTTGATAGACGGAAAGCCATTTGTGTAGTTCATCTGTTACTTCGTATTGTTGTCCTCGTTGGAGGAGCCATTCGTGTATGCCCATAAGTCCAAGACCGAGACGACGGTTACGTTCCCGTACTTTATATACTTTCTCGTAAGGGAGATCGGCTCTGAGGGTTCCACAAACGAGGAATTTACTAGCGAGTCGAACGACTTCGGTGAATTCTTCCAAAGAGTGAATATTGCCGAGATTGATTGACCCAAGATTACAAACGTCGCTATCATCCTCGCTCGTAACTTCAGTACAGGCATTTCTAAGAGTTTCATTTTGTTTATTACCAAAGTTGAAAGAGAATCCAGGTTCTCCTGTCTCCATTGCTTGTCGCACATTTTGGAGAAATACTGAATTCTTAGTTAGATCAGGACTAAACGATCCATCCTCATTCCTATTCCACAAAGCAGCATCATCATAATTAACACTGATGTTGGTCATATCCAAAGGAGCAGGAAAGTTGAAATCTTTCTCCTTCAGTTCTTTAATTACGGACGACCAATTCTTAGCTTTAAGAAATTCAGGGATGTCTTCATGTTGCCAGTTAAGTGAAGCATATATTGCAGAGCGACGGCTTCCTCCCTGCATAACATTTCGTCCGATTTCGTTAATTGCGTGCATAAGAGGAATAGGTCCGCTTGCAACTCCTCCAGTACGTGTGAGTGGCGCACCAGCCGGTCTAAGACGGGAGTAGTCAATCCCGATACCTCCGCCTGTCATGAGACAGGACATAGCCCTCCAAGTTACAGCACTCCATTCTTCTCGGGTATCTTCTTCTGCTCGTAAAAGGTAGCAATTATTGTATGCTTTGTAGGGTCTTCCAGCGTAATAAAGATATCTACCGCCCGGAAGGAATCGCATTTCCTTAATGTGATTTGCGAGTTCTCGGCGGTCCGCATCAGACATAAGCACCGGGAGAGTTCTCCATCGTGATCCACATACGTCCTCAACCACTCGGTCAGCAAGGGCATCCCAGCTATCATTTGGTCCTTGGGCATACTTGTTCCTAAAAATAGTCTCAGAAAAAGAAGTTTTAAAGCGATTTACGATCAAGGCGATCCTTCTGTTCTTTAATCCGATTTAGTTTGGCTAGATTGTCTTCTGTTGCTTTAATACATTGTTCTAGAGTGCCAGAAGCTTGTAGATGATAATAGCCTTGCTCATCCACTGTGAGATAATTAGGGCGTGTTCCAATTAAGGTGGCAGCCGCTACCAATTCATTCATATCGTTATTTATTTGTTCTTTATATGTTTGAAGCATGTCTCTAAATTTAATCAGGGGGAGTATGATCATCCTCCTCTTCTCTCAAATGACGGAGAAAGTCTCGAAGACTGTTCTCTGCTTCTCGTTCTTCTTGCTTACGTTTAACATAACGAGCTTTTTCTTCTTTTGTTACCTCCCACTCTAGGCGGGAGGGTTTATTAGGTTTAGTTGTCATACAAGAAACGAATCAACTTACCTTGATTCTCGTTGATCTTATCCAGAAAAGCATCCACAAGGTCTTCTGAAGAGATGTTCAATAACTCCAGTAAAGTGATTTCGTCTATCTTCCGTAGCTCTTCAATCAATTCAATTTTATCCACAATCACTCATCGTAAAAAATATTAGCTTCTGGAATGAAGACAGGCCAAGGGCCAGTTACTCCAGAATCAATTAGCTTCTGTTTATACTGAGAACAGAGAATATCTGCATATCCCACAGTTTTAGTAAAGCAGCAGATGGTGCGGCTACCTAGTTCATCCACTCGTACCACTGCAAAGAGAAAGTCTTTGTTTTTAATAAGGCTCATACTGCTCTACAAAAGCTTGCACTAGCATAGGATGCATGTGTTCGTACTGATCAGGAATATTGAGTACTTTCGTAGGAGTAGATAGGAAAATTTCTTCGCCAAATTCAGCTACAGCATTTTCATAATTCTCTTTAGTGACAAATACAATTTCCTGTGCCCATGCCAATAGCATTGGTGTAAGAGGAATTAGAGCATCCCCCCATGTACCTGCACTACGAGTATTGTACTTCATAGCATAGATTCGTGCAGCAGTTGCCGAACGAAGAATCCCCATACTACAAACAAACAATACTCGTTTGTCTTTTCCTTGCCAAGGATTGTCCGCAGCACCATCTCGACACTGCCTAATTTGTTGGCTTAGTGTTGTCATACATCTTCCTCTCTTCAACCTCAATCTTTTTCTGTAGGAAATGAACAGCCTTCTTCAAATCCTCGACACCGTTCTTATGCTTCCAACGAGCAATGTACTTAAGAGCAGTGCCATCTAGATAGCCCAAGTCCCATGCTGTGATGACATCCCAAGGTTCAAAGTCTTTGAATTGCTTGTAATGATTTCCAGCAATTTGAATATCGTTAGCTGCCATACTTTTCCTTCAAAAACTTAAGGGAGACACTCATTAGATCAAAGTGGCCATCTTGTACTTCATGCAGCATGAGAATACCCCGCCAATGGTTGTTTCCTTGTGGCCCTAGATAGTCTTCATTATGTTCATAGCAACTACCAGCAATTACACAGGTGAGGGCATTTCCATCAGCTTTGTATCCTGTCGCAATCTGTAGTCCTTGTTGATGACCTTGAATACAACTCATATGCTTCTTTGCTAGACAAGCATTCGCCGTGGTGACAGGGCGACCTAACAGGCCAGATGTAAAGTAATGGGAGTAGGCCACTCCATCAATGAGCACTACATCCAGAAATGGGTAAACTTCCCATCCAAACTTTTCGTAGCACAAGTCATCAATAGAAAGCACTCCCTCTAGCTTGGCATCGTTCTCTACAGCCCTATTAATACGGTTCTCATGATTGCCTAGGGTAAAGACCATTCGAGGCTTATACAGCTTCTCTTTGTTCTTCCTAGCCTTATCATTAAACTCTTTAATTGGGCCTAGGAGAGCAGCCATTCCCTCTACGGCGGCGGCAATATCGTGAACGTACCTTCGTCCTTCAAACGATTTTTTTCCGATATCGTAAGAAGATAGAGAAGGAAGGTCCGCAAAATCACCCAAATTAACAATAACATCAGGCTGCTTGCGGACAATATAATTACCAATTGCCCTAAGAAAGTCAAAATTATCTCCAGCCCTGATTTGACAATCAGGTATGATTAAATGCTTCATTGTACTGTAGTAGATGGTTTGGCAACAAGAGCCAATTCATCGTCTTCTTTTCCTGTAAAAAGTGGCATTGCTCCATTTGCCATTAGATAGTTAATTCCAACATTAAGAACGAAGCTTACTTCCAGAGAATTAAGCTTGCCATGAAAGGCAATGTTGCCTTCTTCATCTTTTGTTTCAACTTCAATAATCATTGTTTCTTTTGTTCTTCCTTACTTTTCTTTTTATGACATGGGACACATAGTACTTGGAGATTTTCCTTTTCACAGAAAAGTTTATCAATAAATTGATCCCATGTTTTATCAAACCCAATTGGCTTGATGTGATCGACCTGAACGTCTTTAGATGTAAACTCCTTTTTACATTTAGCACATAAGAAATGCTGTGCCAGCCGTCCAGACTTTGGATTTATTTTCTTTTCTGTCTTTGCTTCATTAAGCGTCGTATACTTAGGCCCCCAGCGGCGAGAACCAGAACGCAAAATGCTGGTAACGAAAGAATTAAACCTACCAACTGACCACTGTCCGTCATTATACGTTGTCCTCTGTTTCAAATGGAAATTCCCATTGCTTATCCTTCTCTCTCATAATCCATAAACATTTTCCGTTAAGAAGCATTGCTTCATCGCAGGAGTAGGCATCCCTCACAGCATCAAACATTTCCTTTTCAGTCTCACAACTGGAGAGGATTTTTTTTGCCCCTACTTTTCCAACATTTGGAATTCCTTTGATGTTATCGCTTATATCCCCAACAATAAGTTGAGTGTAGAAATGGTGTAGACCTTGTATGTAAGACACTTCTTGTAGTTTAGCCGGGCGTGACCAACGTGCTTCAGGAGTACCTCCCTCAATGTACCAAGAATAATGCCATCCTGGAATCATGAGCATGTCCTTGTCTAGGGACACAATAGTTGTACTACCGTAGTCGGCTTCACATTGAGCAATTCCCATCAAATCGTCGGCTTCACAGTTCTCTGAAAGAATTGCTCCGTAATTCAGAAGATATTCTCGGAGAACATGGAGATGGGTAGGTTTCTTAGCCTCCAGGCGATTGGCTTTATACTCAGGATAAACTTGATACCTAAAATTGGTATTTCCTGATAGGTAGAATTGGAATGTGTCTGCATTTAAGGCTAGAATAACATCATCTAAGAGTCGCTCTAGATTTAGAATAGCCTGTTGTGATGTACTGTTTTCGGCTGATGCCGCACAGCGATAGCAGAATAAATCTCCATCAAGTAGAAGTTTCATTTAGCTGTGGTGAGGAATTGATGGAGGAGATAGGCAAAGCTATCTACTTCTTTTTCATCATGAGGACCACCTTCTCCTAGGGTATACCTAATTGCATGAACTACTTCATGCAAGAAAGCTACTTCCTTAGAAACAGGGTCTTGTTCTTCTTGTAGAAGAATGGTGGCAGTATCTCTAGCGCATCTTCCTAATTCAGGAAGACCCTTCAATTGCTTCACCTTCCACTTGACTCCCGCTAGGTAGAACGTCTTGGGAATTATCAAGGTAGGTGCCCCGCACACGATGGGGATACTGTCGGCTCTCTAGGAAACATCGTAGTTCTCCATTCTTTTTTGCAATCCATGCTTCATGGGTTTTGGTGTCATGACAATCGTCATGCTGCTCTGTTTCATGTACTTCAGACTTAGCCTGAGCATATCCTATGTTGTATGTCATATAACTAAGTCCAATGAACATGGAACAGATTAGCAAATCTATTAGATATCGTCCGATTTCATGTCTACAATGGACTTGTCATCCAAAGTACCCATCACATAGTCTACGTAGAGTTGAGCCACTTCAATAACTCGGGCGGGGCTAGAGAGTTCTCCCATAGCTGCAAGAGTTTCAATTGCCGATCCAATGGAGGATTGCTTGACAATGTACACTTGCTTGTTTGCACGCTCTTCTCGGGTTTCATAGTTACTTCCTGTAACCCGTGTACCGGCAGCGGCAGTTGCTGTAGGGGAGGCTTCTGGTATCTCTGAGCCTGGAGCTTTAATGGCAGCCCATTGGTTATACCCACCATCATTCTTGGTGACAGTGACATCTGCTTCTTTACCCAAGAAGTCAGGAAGAGATTTGAAAACATCAGGGTTTGCAAAGCTCATAACCTTCTGTGTACGAGCTTCTCCGTTGGAGCTATACGCCACAGTGGCTACTTGATACATATTACGGCCTTTAACAACCTTTTCAATATTTACGTCGAGAATTTTAACTCGCATTTATTTCCTATTTAAAAATTTAATTGGAGCAGGTGTGGAGAATCGAACTCCGCGATCTGAAGATTGGAAATCTACTGTGCGCCCTTTACACTGTACACCTGCATAAGGGAAAGAATAGGACTCGAACCTATATTCCGAGAAATGTTCCTCGATCTTACCGATTAGATGATCAAACCCTATACTAATATTATACCATTAATTGAACTTTAAGTCAACTAATTCTTTTTTGTTTGGTCCATATTGAACCTCAGAAGTTAACGGCAAACTGAAGTTGTACCCAAATACTTGCTTACACAAAGTTGGAACATACTCAATACTATCGTTAAGTATCTTACCTACGCTTTCAACATTCTTAGTAGGGCAATCAGCAACAATAGAATCATGAATAGTAGAAATAAGTTTATACTCTAATCCACTAGCTTTAAGCCGTTTACTGGCTTCTAGCCGAGCAAGCATTACTAGGTCTGCTCCAAAGCCTTGACAGTTGTGTTACGAGCATACCGTTTCCGTATACTCTCTATATGTCACCATATAGCTCAGACTATATCATCTTCCATTACTGGAAGTCTGGCGCTTCGGGAACACTGTTCCCTACTCCCTCTCGGGATAGTCGTTGCACCTTATTTAACCATGCATGAATACGTCGATGGTCTTGAATGGAGACTAATACAAGATTGTCTGGATGGTTGTTTTGTCTGTTAGAGTCTAGATGATGCACTACCATTCCTGTTGGAAGATAAGCGTATCCATTATGTTCACAGTAAACTAAGATATGTTCTAGTACCTTATTACCATCTTTATTTCCCTTATACCAGTCAGGAGCAAACACCTCTATATATCCTCCAGAAGTTATAGTAACTTCCTTAGCATTATGATGTAGCATCCCACTCTTTCCACTCATAGGATTTTTATCTCCTACTTTATGTAATCTACACAATCTACTTGTACGTAATTTAAATTGACCTTCATGATAAGTGGTCAACCATATCTTCTTGATTGTATAGTAATCTCGATTATACCTCTGCATAATTGTCTGTACTCCTAGATCGGAGTTAAACAATTTGACAATTTCCTGATGCTCTTTAGCATCTACTGGTTTAAATTTCATAGGGTTCCTTAATTAAAATTAAACATACCCTAATATTATACACTACCAGCAAAGGTTTGTCAAGTTAAATCTTGGCTCAGGATAAACTATTTTAGTCTTCCCCTGAATTCACCAGATTTTCGATAGAAATTACTTCCTAAAGCCGCTACTTACTAACGGGATAGTTTTTGATCACAGTGATGGGCCATTCCAATCCTCCATTCCATCTATTTATTTTGGGAACAATAGGAAAGAACCTACCACTAGGGATGGTGAGTCTACCAGTTTTTTGTGCGGTTTCAATTAAGTGCTCATGCCACTCTTTGATTCCGGTATACTTATTGTAATATTCGTCAATGACATTTTGCCAGAACTTTTGACTTCTACTGACTCCTTGAAAATCTGAATCATTCGCATAAGAGTACGCGCTTCCTCCATAAATTAAACGGAACTTGAAGATTTTGGCAATAAGTCTTCCAGGTTTTCCTTCTCCAAGCTTAAATCTATCACGATTTGTTTCATGAATATCTACCTTGTCAATAATCTCTTGCTTTAATATACGGTCGCCGGAGAGTTCTGCGGCTACGACGACCTCTAAGCCTTTACATCAGCGTTGACTAATGGCATCTACTACTCCATTCAAAAATAAAACATTTGTTGCAAACACAATCAGTTCTTCTTTTGTAGCATTACTTTTCATGGTATTTGCTAGTCTAGATATTACTTGTATATTACCTTTTATATAACCTTTACTAGAATCTATCCTGTCAATTGAGGCGTTTGTAGGAAGTTGTCCTTTACCCCATTCTTTGGTAAGTTTTACATTTAAATAAGGGCAGTATGTTGGAATAACCACATCTTCTCGATCTAAAGAAAATTCTAATCCATCTCTAGTAGCTCTGCGTTTAGCTTGGCTCCATAGATTGTACTCAAAATTATTTTTAATCCATCTAATAGACTTCTCACGAACCAACTCTTTATTACGTGCTGCATACTCTCTAGCTAGTTCATTTTTCCTATCTCGGTGAGTTATCGCACGTTCCTGCCACTTGTGTTTATTATTCTGATAGTACTGGGCTCGATATTCTTTTGGTGTCATTCGTATCTACTGATAAGTAAGGTGTCTACGGCCCCGCTAAAATTTTGCATATTGGGATTACTGCTGGAGAGACGGCCCGTGCTTGCAACACATTGGTTGTATTGTCCATGAAGATATTCTCCCCATTCCATTTTGTGCAAGAGGTCTGGTAATTTTCCATAGTAAGTATCTAATAGTTTTGCTAACTCAGCACGCTGGAGAAGTAATTCAATTAAACGCTTTCTCCATTTGTCAGAACTCTTTAATTGTTTTAATACATCCTCATTAGTTTCATAGATGACAATTTCTTCATCGTTAAGTTTCTTTCTAAGTTTGGTTTCAGTTTTAGGGAGTGGATCAAAGAGTTTTGGACATTCATAAACAATGGGATTATGAACATTCTTCACATATTCGGTTCCCTTTTTAGAACCAGACTTATAGAGAACAGTTTCTTCTGTTACGAAGTCAACCTCAAACTTACCACCATAGAGAAGACAGCTAAGCTGCTGACCACTATCCAAATTAATATGTGGAGTAGGGGAGTACTTAAGAAGCTCCTCTGTGATTGCCGCGAGCTGCTCCGATGTTTCTTTTGCTTTCTCATTACAAAGTGTTGTGTCAAAGCGTACTCCATTCTCTTCCATTTCCTGTAAGACCAACAAGTCCAAACCCATAACCACGCACAACTTTATTTGCTCTTCGGTCATGATCTTCATTTGCTCGATTCGTAGCTTGTAAGTGAGGTCTACGTCAAGATCATTGTAGACCTGCAATTCGTCAGGAGGAATGAATTCTGTATCTACTCCAAGTTTCCAATATTCCGCTATCTTATCATCTTTACTACCTAATCCGTACTTGGCACAGCATTCATCTAACGATGGATATCTCGCCTGTTGTCCAGAGATAATAAATTCAGCAATTTGACAGTCCCATACTCGGCACCTGTCGGGAGGCTTTATCCCATAGCGGCTTGCCCAATGTAAATCGAACTTAAGATTGAAGCCAACAAGTAACTTAGCTTGTTGCATCAATGTCCGTAATTCACTGAGAAAGGTTGGAGAACTGAAATGATTGAATGAAGGTTTACCGTCCTCTTGTTTCACTGAATAGGAAATCAACTTGCCACTCGCCGTGAACGGATTTCCTCGATTTACAGTGTTAGTTTCAGCGTCCCAGGTTAAAAGCATTTAATCATATTTGATGATGTCCCTAAAACGAGCAATCTCTGGTTCAATCATAACTTCAAATCTTCCATGTCGTAGCTTCGGAAGGGTATCATCATCACCCATAAGTTTGTTTTTGCTAATGTTCAAATAACGAATGAATTGCATTCCTTCTGCATGTACAGCACCCATACCTAAAATCCAGTCGGCTTCTGCTTGCTTTGAAGTTTTTGCATTCGCTACGTTATCCATAGTCAGCCACTTAACATTCTCCCCTGTTCCGTCTGCCTGACAGATGCCTATTACAGGGCAGTAAGATTTGGCAAGTTCTCTTGCCCAGATGTAAATTGCTCCTAACCTCAAATCCTCCCTATCGGCAGCGAATCCCTTGATTTTATCAATCTGGTCAAACACTACCAAACTAGGATTGTATCTTTTAATGATACGTTCCACCATACTCTTCTCAATGTTAGCATCATCCACTAGTAGGAATTTACCCTTTGTTTGAGAATTGAACGCTTCCTCATACTTCTCTGGATTAGACTTAATCTGTTCCAGTTTCAGCCCAAAGTAACCTTGGTACACTCGAAGCATGACTTCTGCACCCACTTGCTCATTGTTAAACCATATGATCGACCCATCTTCTTCTAGAAGCTGAGTAAGCATGTAGCTTATTTCTGAGGCAAGGAAGGTGGTTTTCCCAACTTCTGGTCTTGCAAACAGAAAACCAAAGTTTCCCTTTCGCAAGGAACCAAGAGATTTGTTGAGAGCATCCAACCTCCACCTAAGTCCAGGTTTCTGGAATATGTCATGGATGATTGAGGAGAGAGAGGTTGTAACAAAAACGAATTCCTCTTTAGAAGTCTCAGGAGATTCCATCCTGACAAATTCGTAGTCAATGTCCTCATATTTTGCATGTCCTGTACTAAATCGAAAAGCTGCCTCAGAAAGTTTAAGAGCTTGTTTACGAGCTTTAATCTGCTTCAATAGGGCTACCCCTAGAGCAGGGTTGATTGGAGCCTCTGAGAGGGTTTTAAACAGGTCTAGGTAGACTTCCTTGTCTAGGTCAGGATATTTCTGAAAGAAGAAAGCTTGCAAGGTGGGTAGGTCTACGTCACCTTCCACAAGAGAGTGGACTTCTTTCAAACAGGAATAGAGATAGGAAAGTTCCTTGTAATTGTCCTTCAAGTAGGACAGGTCAATGGTGTCTATGTAGTCATGGTAGGTCTCCTTTTGTAGCAGGAGTACTACAAAATCTCTCTCAGGAAGATAATTCAAATTAATTTTCCATTTTAAATTGTTTAATTATATATATTATAAGAAGAATACTGTAAGTATTCTTCTTTATATATATTATATATATAATATATATATATAGATATATATATATATATATAAGTATATCACATATCTAGTTCTTTGTCAAGAACTATTTCTACTTCAGTAGAAGCCATAGGATGAACAATCTCTCTGTCCGCTGTGAAACAGAGGCTGTACATTCCGTCTACGTGACGGAAGAACAATTCCTGACCTACTTGCAATCCTTGTGCGTCAGGAGGTACCGTAGCCCCTTCAACCAACCGAACCATTGTGTTAACTGGCACTTCATACAACTTCATTATATCACACTTTCTTTAGTTTGTCAAACAATTTCTATGATTTCAGGATTTTTTATTCTCTTCCCAAAATAGCCAAAGAAAATTAGCTAAGATTGATACGCCTGGGGCATATTGTTGTGGAATAATATAAACTGAAACTAAACCAACTGCAATCATTCCTTTTACAATTAGTATTTTTCGGAGGAGTATCGGTTTCATTTTTCATGTTTTCCTACAAGGACTCCTGTAATTGTAACGGCTAACAGTATCTGAGCAGCGTGAGCATATAGCCCATGAGCCTCATAAGACACGGCACCAAGATATGTCATGTGGAAGAAGTGTTCTCCTTTATGAACCAACTCCACTCGACTAGGTATCTTAAAATAATAGTAGCTAAGCTTTTGTTTCAGTTTCGTTATCACATTAAAATCTCTCTAATTTCTTGAGTTGTGTACGCCTTTGGGTCTTTAGGCGTATGAACATACCTCACAGGCCAGTCTAGAAGGCTCTGTAGGCGATTTATTTTCTTTGGTAGTAGGCTATACTGGTCATCGTCCAACCAAAGCGTTACAGGACGTTTTAAAGCCTTTAGTTGTTTTATTACTAAATCATTAATTTCTACTCCAAAAAGACATACACAGGAAGTAACTTGGGCTACTTTGTGTGCTGAAATTAAGTCTTCAACGAGGACAACTTCTTTAGATAATTGCTCACTGAAGACCTCAGTGTATTTATGTCCATCTCCGTAGAACTTCCATTTACGATCTCCCACAGTGAACGCCCGTCCGATGGAGAACTTAATGGGATTTCCAAAGGTAAGGATGAGTCTGTTGGCTTTCGGAGAATAGCCGCAATAGGCTTTCCAATAGGAGTAGGGGAGTCCGTATTGGAGGAGCCATTTCCAGCATTCGGCTGGGATTTCTCTTGTGAAGTCACTAGGTAACACAGCTTTCTCGTTATCATCTTTTACCTCTTGAGTTAAATGATTTAACGTAAATTTAGGATGACGATGGTAGGAGCAACTAAAACAATGGGCTCCCCCATCTGAGTAGACAATTAAATTGTCCCCTCTGGTGTCTCGTCCTTTTTTCCTACATCTTGGGCAAGGTTCGGTGGTAAATGATTTATTCATCCCAGAAAAAATCATCGTCACTTTCATCTTCGTTAGAGTCATACTTAAACTTACTCATGTACTCATCTGAAAAGACCTTATGAAAAAGATTAATATTATTTTCTGTGTTTTGATTTTTCCAAGTTGAGACTATTTTCCAATCAGTAGAAAGAAGATAGGTTTGAAACTCCGGTAACTGCTCCTCAATAAGAGTTAGGCTGGCCCCATAAGTCCCTTTTTGCTCTCCACTGTCCGCCAATTCTTCTTGTATAAAGTCAAAAAGCTTTTGTTCAAACTGTTGAAATACTTGCGGCAGAGGAACGCTGGGATGCTTCTTATACCCATATTTTCCAGTAGGTAGTTTAGCGTAATATTCCGTAGGCATTTGCACAAAACCGCCTAATTGAATTAGTCCACAACATGAATTATCTTTTTCAATATTATAAGTTAATGGGCTCTCAGTCATTTTCATCATCTTCTCCTAACAAGCTGTCAAATGTCTCGAAATCATCATCATCTTCGTCTATTGTGTCGTTTGGATCACAATCAGACCTTCCAACACTATCCATATCATCTGCAATAGTGGAGTAACATTTATTGCAAATGTCTAGATACTCACCAGTAGATTTAGATTTTCTTGTACTCTCAAAAGAATTGAGAATTCTATCACAGCAACTACACTTCATGATCGACCTCCAATCTTATTCACAATGGCGGTGGCATATCGTTCAAGCGTAGTGCCTTGCATACCTGGAGTGGCATTAACTTCCAGAACAACCAACCGATTGTTCTTTACGTTGTAAGCGATATCAACAGCACCAAGAGAATAGCCAA
The DNA here is from genome assembly GCA_032358235.1 of Odonthalia washingtoniensis. NCBI lineage: Eukaryota > Rhodophyta > Florideophyceae > Ceramiales > Rhodomelaceae > Odonthalia > Odonthalia washingtoniensis. The sequence continues at coordinate 922 of JAULBU010015145.1, read as the reverse complement.
GAGCATTCGTCGCTTTAATGGCCAAAGCTCGGAGGTTTTCGGGCTCGGTAATAGAGTCACGGCAAAACACATAACCATTAGCAAGATTACGAATCTTTGTGCTACTATGTTCATTTTCAAATCCTCGACGTTTCCGTTTTTGCTGTACATCAATTACTTGTCCATCTAGGACATGCACTCGATATTCTTCTTTCTTGGGGACATACTTGGTATACAAGTTACATCGTACAAGCTGCTCAGGAGTTTCTGCAATCACAATACCACGTCCTTCACTAGCCCGCAGTAGAGTACGACATACCACCACTTGCCCATCTGCAATCCATTGACGAGCAACCGCAATATCTTGAGTGTACTCAGGGCATTCCACCCCTTCCGCATTAAAACGGTTTAATTGGGTTAGTTTGTCAATCCCTCCCCGCAGGACAAAGGCTTGTCTACGCCGAACCTTTTCAGGCTTAACTCGGAATACTTTATATCCAAGCTTATTAGAGAGGGTTTTAGCAAGTTCCTTTGCTCCCCCACTCTTCATGTTATGTGGTACAACCACTAATTTAGCCATTAAGCCTCCGTAATAGTCAATTCACGAACATCCATTCCTGTAAACACACCCCATCCATCCCCCGCAACTCCATTCTGGAGAGACTTATCACTGTAAACTTTCCAGGATTTTACCCCTAGTTTTACAATACAACTGGTTTCATTCACAGTCCATTCTAACAGCTTATTTTCTGTTTCAGTATTCAAGGCCACATGTACCCTCACCAAGAGGTCTGGATCAGATTCTAGTGTACCATACAGGAAATATCCTGCCTTCGGATTAAACTCATTAATGGGAAGAAAGTCAAAACATTTGATTGTATGAAGTTCGTTTTGTTTATAAGCTTCTGTGATGGTATTCCATTTAATCCATGTCATGTGACAG
>JAULBU010015134.1:0-19657 GCA_032358235.1 Odonthalia washingtoniensis | reverse complement strand
GTCAGTCAAGTTCGACCATCCTACTACCGTATTGTAGGTCATAGTACATGGAGTGAAAACGGACACTAAATACGTGTACAACAGCTCTTGTCGGAGATCCTAGATCAAGCGATTTGATTAAAACCATCCCCAACCCAGCAGCATTCTCTGACATGTTTTATTTAATTAGATCTTAGACTCTATCAGTCTACATTTTATCCTATTCGTACACCGAACTGAGGAGGCCGAAAAGAATAAAATAAAGCTAAACATTTACTAGAAAACAACTAGACAACCAGATTCACACCCAACCAGATTTGCACATAATACGTCAAATACAGCACAGGAAAAGGGAAACCAGATTCCAAACTTTCACGCACTGGGTTTTCTACTCTCGACTCCAGGTGACAGTTGATCCCCTCGCTCACACATAGTGCTTCGATCATCGCAGCTGTTACTCGAGCTGATAAAGGGCATTAATTTTTCCTTTGATTATCCGTTTTCCAAGATCCTTGATTGTATCAGAACAGCTGATCGCACCGCCCTTCTCAGAACCGCGGAAACCCAATAAACACTAGTATACTTTTGCTTTCACTTTACATTTACTTATAAATTTTTTCTGTTTCCACAGACAGAGACCTTCGGCTACCATCTTTTTCGATAATAGGTCCCTCCATCTGCACATGCACGGTACTGTTCATCAATTATTTGATTACCAAGAAAGCCGGCTCCTTAAGGGTTGACCTATATTTCGGCACTTTTCGTATTATTTTACGATATTAAAAACGTGATATCTAAGAGAATATGTTAAGATTCAGAAAGAATTGAAATAAATTTTCTTATCATTGTCACCACTGATTAAAATACGGCACCAGTAAGAAAGAAAAGAAATTGAGCCATTTTGATCTTTTGTCTTCTGAAGACAAACACCTTTCTGAATCTTTTAACTGCATTGATTTCTGTTATATTTCCATTATATGTTCGTTCAGTTCGAACATATTAAGAGTCCGTTTTAAACTTTTATGGTATTTGTTTTACATTTAGATCCATATTTCCTCTAAATTGACTTTTATAAATTCAATTTTGTGCATTAATAACGGATTTGAGCGCTTATTTGATATCATCATCCCAATAAACATCTAACTTAAACTGTTTACGGCAAATTGAATTGGACTTGTTTCCTTTACTGTTTTCTATATGAAAATGTAGTACCCCATTCGCCGGCAAAGTTGAGAGTACTGGGTCAAACGGATTAATGGTGACAGGAAATTGAACCAAAATCATGGCATGTCGGTGAATTTATACCCTGTAGTGTAGAAAGTGGTTCGGAAGGAGATGATAAAGCACTTCAAGATTCCTGCGGCACCTCTCGGATGGCAAACGTGCGGGGAGCACTATTGATTGTCAACTTTCTACCCCACGTGGTGAAGTTGGTAAGAGTTGTTAGAAATGGCAAAAAGAATTATATTACTGAGTGTTCAGCCAAGCTGGAGATCACATACTTGTCAGGGGACATGTGCTCGTACAATTTGGCACCCTGTGGCGTGTTGCATCAACACTGGTTGTGATAAAAGATCATAGGACCAAAGGAAACACGTTTACAAGCAGCAAAAGTGGAAATAAAGAAAAGAGCAAGAACCTTTCAGGCAGATAGGAAAACGTAGGAAAATGAGGACAAAAAGTGTTAAATAGAAACAGTAGTGTGGGTTCTTCCCAAAATCTGCCTTTAACAATGGTCCAGCTACTATACAGACCATTAGTATTAATTCAAGTCGTATTGCAGCATATAATGCTCATTAAGGTGTTTATCCTTGTTTTGCATACGCAAAAAAGCTGAATATTCTAGTTAACCGAATAATCGTAATTATTCGTAGCATTCCGCGTGTCACCGCTGAAGGGACAATTATTCGGGATTTAGGTTTTTCTAGCACGAATTGTGTTGCCGATTATCGTCCTGAGGCCCGTGGTAAGTTTCAATAAACGCGAAGAAGACTGGTTAGCTTTCCAGGAGTTGGTTATATTTTTCGAATATATGCACGCCTGCGTCGATCTGGACGGAAATGCTGTAGGATAAGACCATCGTAGTGTCATTTTCATCAGAAGCCAATAGTGTCCACCAGAGACCAACTATTTTACGGAACGCCTATCCGCGGTTATAAATAGTGGTATAAATATAGGCACTAGCCTTCCGAAAAACCGTGATCGTTTCTCTGGGCGAATAAACGGTAAAGCTGTTTCGTTCAAGTCTGACGGTCGTGTTGAAAGATGTGTAAGTGATATGATAGGGCGAATACTCGCTTACAGATAAGTAACGCGTGGATAGGAGTAAAAATGATCGTTTTGAAACAGCAACTAGTATGAGACGACAACTGTACTAACGGCCGGTTTTTCGATGGTTCCATTAATGACCACCGTGAAATAAACCGAGCGAAGTATACAAGGATCTTGAACACGATTTAGAAATATCTTCAGGGGTCTGCAACCACGTACAACAAGATCTGGATCATATTTGTGGATGGAGTTGTTCTACAAGCTAATTATGATTTCAGCCATACCACTCGATCATGTAGTAATCTGAGTAGCGCGGAAACTCCAATTCGCGACAACTTTGTTTGGCTTTTTCGTCATAAGTTTCTTTTAGAAGTTATATTTCTCGAATTTGGTGGAATATTTATAGTTATGGTCCCCATTATTGCGCAAAATATTGATAAAGTCCCTGAAGTGGACCTTCCAACTTGCTTTTTTTGCTTCTTTTTCTTGATATGCATGGTTTTCTTAATCCGTTTAGTTAAAGTTGAACCATAGTTGTATCTTGAGTTTGAACCTCCAGCATGACCTTCATTCAATGTCAAATCTCCAATGAAACGAAGATAAATTAAGCAGCAACAAGACCGTTCTGATCTAATTTTTTTTCAAGAATGGCTTCGCTTGACATTCAAACCAAAGTTGGGTGTGAATATCAAGCGATAATACGTTTTTGATCGTTCCAGCACGTCCATCGCTTGATATGGGCTAGTAAAGAGTGAGTGGTTCTTGAAATAGGAAAGGTCATTATGAGGTCTCGTATAAACTGTATAGTTTTCCTGTACATTGGACACAGCTTGGGTGTCGTCCATAAAGTCAATACTTAAAGTATTTACTTGATAGTAGATGTCGTAGCCTGTTGTTTGTCTTGAATTGGTGGGAGTAGTACGGGATTATATGTTTTTCATTATTAGGCTTTGTATTTTCTGGTATTTAATGAATTTAGATCGTGAAAAAACACCTTATTATTGGTTTGAGGTGGATTGTACTTCGCAAGCAAGTGAAATACATCGTGTGGACGGTTGCAAATTTTGTGGCATATACGTTTATAGCCAAATTTAGCATGTACACCAGTCGGTTGCGCCTCAGTGTCTTCTGGAAAGAATGTAGACTTCCAAGCGGTGCATGTCATGCACCGTTTGGAAGCCTCCACTGATAGTGTCCCAATGTATTCTATGAGGAACTGTATAAATAGAACCTCATTAATGATATGGGTACATGGCATCCGTACAGAACTACGTGCTGTACAGTTTGCACCAAAAACTGCATTCTATCAAAATTTTGAACTGTATGTACCAAAACTTTGAATTTACTTTGATGTTTTGAGGAAACGGGGCAGAACGGAAGTCGACATTGAAATAAAATAAATTTTCAAATTTTCTACAAAATATAAAACGTAAAATTTAATTAAATTTACCAAGCAGGAACCATGTATGCCTTGGAATATCCGCTTGGTCCCCATATGGCACGTATCAAACTTCACTAATTTAGAACTAAATGATGTAAATTGCACATAATATGTCACAATTTGCATCATTTTTAATTTCAAAGTTAATAACAAAAAGATTAAAAATGTTACCGAACATTAAGAAAGATGCTGCAAAGTTTGTGAAATGGTATTGCCATATTTTCGAATCTCGGTTTTAAAAAAGGTGCTGAGGTATGTATAATAATTTTATACGATAATAACGGAAAGACATAAAGCTGTCTCATAAACTTTATTTTTTGAGAGAATGGGAACATGTTTTTTTAAGAGATGAAACCTTTGAATAGATAAGAATTTATCTCTGGTGGTAAACACGATGTTTCGGAAAATTACAAAATTGAGCTGAAAACTTAATCCAGGTAGATTTCTTCACCACCGGGGATGTTCTTTCTTAGAACAATTTCCAATAAAACTTCTGACGAAGTTGAGGGCCTTTTGATTACTTTCCATGAAACATTTGAGATGTGTTGACCTATTTCTCCATTATGATTTCCGTATTTCCGTATCACCAGGTAGATAGTGGCTGTCTTTTATGTAACGCATACCACAGAAAGTACATGGAACAACACAAAAAGTACGTTTGATACAATTTTTGTTTGTCACCTTTCCATCAATCTGTGCCACCCACATGTTGAAACTTTCACACTTCAAGTGTCGAAAGTGACCTCGAGTAGACCTCCACTCCACCGTATGTTCTTGCAATTAGTCGCTGATCAGACAATTATGTATAAACTAATACACCATATGGTGTATTGGCTTGTACAAACTTGTCTGATCAGCGGCAAATTGGATTACCATATAGGCAAAACCAATAAAATGATTAGGACCAAAACTTCTTTTCGCGAAAACTCCTATACCAGCGTTTGGATGTTTAATTCTTGAACTTCTAGTGGATATGCGAAGAACTTCCACCTCGCAAGCAGGCATTCCCATCGATTCTAAAGAATAAAACATCGAAACATAATAACGGGTCCATCTAGACATTGGAATGTCCTTGAAACCTCTGGATGCGGTGTAGTCGTTGTTAATTCTGCCCATATAGTTCAAAATGTATTTTGAAATTATCTGAACATATGGAAGAACTCTAGGTGCCAACTATAATCCCTCGTATTATTTTCATGTTTTGAATCCATTGCTATCACGATGGTCTTCGCAGCCGCAATCACTGTCTCACATACTATCAAGTACAACTCTACATTAAGTTGCTGTCATGAATAAGCTTCCGCCAGATATTTTTCGGACTGATTAAATCACAAGGTATTAGGAATCAATTTCACCACCAACAAAACGCCAATGATTTGGAACCATTAAACAAGTGTTAGAAGCTGCGAATGTTACAGAACATAAATCCATAACAAGATCTCATGGCTTCGAAACCTTAGTGACCACTTCCATAATCCATAAAACATTATGCTCCGGTCTAATTATCGATCGTCTTTTTCGTAAAATCCGTATTGTAGGTCGTGCCCTGTATATAACCTCCGTATGGGGTAGACGTGATATTTTGTTCATACAATTTTTCAATTCCGGGTGATTACTATGGATCTCTTCGACATTACAATAATATGTTCTTTTCATGAAATTCATAGCATCATCTCCCTTTTCCAAAAGTAAATTGCTGTATCTATAGCCGAAGTGCATCTGGTCCTTCTGATTCTTGGACCACCCTTGTATTTTACAGGTGCTTTAAAGTGCGTTAAACGTACGGTAAAAGAAGTATTTATATTAAAAAGACCATTCCATGTGACCTGTTAGTGGTTATCTTTTCCAGACTCCTTTCTTCATTTCTCATATTCCCATCTTCATTATCATCGGAGTCATCATCATCACCATAATCGCTGTCATCGTTATATCCCTTTTCACCTGGACTTTCAACATCATCATCGCTGCCTTCCTCCGCCTACAAGTATTTGTACCAAACGTGAACTGACAGAAAGCTTAAAAACATATTTTCATGGGCACCTGGTGCCATGGCATCTTTAATCAAGGTAACCATTTATTTCATTTCTTTTGCGTAGAAACAGTCGTTGTCAGAATGGTTCTGACCCTGAGCGCTTCTTGAATTATACGGAGATCCGTTAATACCAGACTAAATTTACAATCAAGTGTGACTCCAACCTCTGTGCGAGCTTCCAACAACCCGTCGAACGGTAAATCATAAATCTTGCAAACGTAAAATATATTGTTTCCCAACTTTTTAATTGCATCTTCACCTGCTTTTCCTGAATCTAAAGAAGAAGCGACCGTAACCGTATCTAATGCGTGTAATATTTCAATCTCTTCTTTAATATGAATATTGGTCTGTGTTGTTGATGATGTTACATTGGAATTTTGACTAGGCTGGACAGAATTACTGCTTTTTGCGTGATGTGGGAGTAACGATTGTATACTATATGTACCTTCTACCATACATGGAGATTTTGTAGATGCTTTTTGACCTTCTAATTGTTCCTTTTCCGAACTGTTGTTGTCACTGATTTCGTTCATTGTACCAATGCCCCGTAAGTCGGAATAGTCCTCTTCTTTATCATTGCCATTCTGTTCACCACTATCAATTTCTGTTGTGAAATCAATGACATGCAATGAATTTGATTCATATCCAAAGAAAACAAAAGTAGCACAGAGCCAATCAGAAAATTGAAGCAAATGGGGAGAGAAAAAAATCTGAAGCCTTCTGAAGTAGTGGCATCGTTATCGCCAATTCTAATTAAAAAAGAAGAAGAAAAACAGAAGGCGTCCAGGTGAAGGATATCCAAGAAACCGGAAATCCATTTAGAAAAAGTCTTGGAACATTTGATGAGGCATTACCGGAACAATCACGTTTCCATTATCCAACAAAAATATTCGAAGAAAAGGATCATACGGGGCGTTTATTGAAAATTCAAGGCTTCCTACTGTACTACATAGTGAGAGTTTGGATAGGAATGAATCTTTTACGATAGTTTTCAATAAATTATGGTGTTTCTTATTACCAACGATTGAACGTACGCTTCGGTGATGTCGCGGTTGAAGAGGGTGAAATTTTATGTAGATACTGCGAGAGTTAGAAGCAGCCGTTGGGATAAAATTTGGCTCTTGGCACTTTCGTAGCAATACGTGTTGAACCTTGGTCATTTTAGTTCTTGACGACTAGCCTACTCTTCTTCCTCGTTCCCTCGTTATGTTCACGCTTGACTTCATCGATAAAACTTGATCCAGAAATGCGCAGTCCGTCTGGTGCGTCATCTCTTCTAACTTGTTCCAATGTACCATTGTTAATTTCCCACTCGATTTCTGTGTTATGTGCTCGTTTAAATTCCACAACCGTTCGTACTTTTGTAACCATATCCTCATTGGCTTCTTCGTTGAAAAGGTTTGAGTTCATCTTTATTCGCTTCTTCTATCTTGGCGTGTATGCATAGAAATACATTGAGGAACGAGAGAGGTGGCAGGTAAGTCTTGTTGTATGCAACACTGCAGTCTCCCGGTCGATTTACAGGAAGCGGATTGGTCCTCCCCAGGATTTATTAGTTATTCGATAAACCCATACGGGTGCGCCGGCGAGGGGGTTTCCGCAATTCATATGATTGTTCCATGGCTCTTGTTTCATGACGATTGGATAATCTCAAACAGATTTTTTGCTTTCCATTTTCTTGGGAACTTTCCGCAATTCAGATGATTGTTCCATAGCTCTTGGTTCATGACCATTGGGTAATCCAAACGCGATTTTTTCTTTGGATTTTATTTTTTACTTCGTGCATGTCTTTATCTATTGCATCGGTGCGGTGTCGTTGTAATTAAGTGATATTTTCTCTAACAGGACATGGGATGGCTCCATAACCCAGAAGAAGAGACCTTCCATGTGTATTGTGCTGTTGACAGAGAATGTTGACATCATTAAGAATCATCATTTGATGTCGTCTTGTCTAATGTGTCACGTAGCATCAAGTAGGCTCGTCTCAATGGTAGGAGATGGTTTGAAATAGTTTTAATAGATCCCGCGTTACTGATCGGTGCTTCCTTTATTGATATGCCATCAGTGTGTGTGTTCTATTTGAAATCTTGTGATGTGTAGAAAAACCGGGTTTCCACAGTACATGAGCTTTCACATCCTTCTAATCTCCTTCCATAATTCTGTTGCAGTTTGTTTCTTCACAAATATGGCAACAGTAAAATGCGTCGCTTTATCCACCATTTGAACCACTAGTCACCCTTGGATCCACATTGTATCAACTTGAACGAGGTTGAATCGTAGTTTTCCAGTCCATATCGTAAATTTAAATCGTCTTGATGACGCGCTTCCATTCACACAAGTATTCAATCCTCAACAATCTTATGAATAGCTTTCCCTGTTTCTGTAGTTTTTTTGTTCCTCTCACTCGCTTTAGTAAGTTATGCACCGCCTCGATAGAATGGTACCTGAAGTTTGTGTGGTTGTTGAAGTTCAGTTAAATTGTATAATACGAACGTTTGATACTCGGGTGTCCATCTTTGAATTAATAAATAGTTCTATAATGATTGACATTATGTCCTTTTACCACATATTATTCATTAAAATGGGGTAAGATACCTTTCTTTTATACTCAAATCTAGTCCGTTTTCGGGCATATCCATCAAGATGAGCAAGATCGGTATTGATTCATATAGGATTACGAAATTGACTTCTATGATGATTCGTATATCTTTAAATGGTATTTAAATTCTTGATTCCCCCTTACCATGATGATACTCCTGATACATTTGAAATATTTCTTCCGTAGTGGTTTGATCGCATGTTATAGGTTGAAGATTGAACAGTATGCCGTTGTATGGTCATGCTGATATCTCGTTTCGCCGGTTTACATATGTGCCTGTTCGGAGACCGCTAAACTCTTCTATTTACTTTTCCATTCGTATTCCATATGCTGTACACCTTTCTTCTTTTCTACTATATTCCGTACACTTGTACTTAGTGGCATTTACCAATTCATCATTTCCTCTGTATTTGAATTTTTCAGGATTTTGACTGTTTGCGGCGGGGGTATGGGATCTTTTTTTGTACAGCATATGCCAATTTACTTTTGTAGTTTCTCTCGGTAAATAATGTTTCCTTGTTGCCATGTAGTTCCTACTTTCATTTTGTATCATTTGATTATTCAGGCGGTGCCAAACCACATCATGTGAACGGATGATCCGTGTAATAATTCTTCGCTTGACTGGTACGATTCTAACTTGGATCATTATTTATTGGTTGCAAATTCAAATAATATTCACTTTCATTGTCTACCCATCTTACTTAATGGTCGCCTCTATTCTCAGATCGATCTGGTGGTTAATCATGGATGATCGTATCTACCAATTCAACAGATAAAAGCGCCGTCGGGTGCTTGGCCTTCAGTTATCGTATAGATTTCGATACCTCGTCCCTCAAATTGCGTTAACGCTCTCAATGCTGTTCCACGCAAACAAAACATCCTTTTATACCTCGCATCCAACCACTACTCACTTCTTTTCTGCTCTGAAAGTTGCTCTTATTCGGTATATTTTCCTCCTACTTCTGGCTTCCTATACGGTCCCACGTCCCGTTTTGATTATTCACCAAAACGTTCCCAAAAAATAATCTTCCGTAGTGTCTTCTTCCATATCCCCTGATAATGCTGTACTTGTCGCCCCAGGTGTTTTTTATTTATCGTTAAGGGGGTTTCCGATGAGATTTATTGTCGTTTGTGTTTTGCGGGGCATTCTGTTCTTGAGGACTGAGTGTACGTATGGGATGTCCAATTATTTTAGTGGCTGATAAATGATGAAACTGTCACCTTGGTATTTTTGATCCAATTATTTCTGGAGCTTGATCAGTTAGGCAATTAAAGTCCTAAATTAAACGAATTCAGATGCATCTAGACTCTTAGATATCTCCTCTAACAATCTTAGGGTTTTCAGTTGGGTCAAGATCCTCTATCTTCGTTCATTGGTTGGGTACCATTTCCGTAACATCTGGAGTGCTCGATCAAATGTGGTACAGTAATCCTGACGTACGTCAAAGAAATCACGAACATCTTTCGCCGACATTATCGATACTTGTTGCAGTTTCTCTGCATCTGTAAATCCACATATCTTATAAATCGTCTTGAATATCCTGATACTACGTTCTCCGTCATCTTCATAAGCTCCAAAGAACTTATCACTTTTTTCGAAAGCTTTGACGAAGCCGTTTATAACTAGTGCGTCAAATTTTTTACCATATCGGTCGTACTGCTGGTACTGATTAGATTATAGGTGGTGGGTTGGTGGTTTCAATTCTACTTGGCTTTTTAGTATATCGGGTTTCTTCTGTAGAAATTAGTTATCTTCGTCATGGTCTGCATCAGATGATTAATTTTCTCCATCTGGCTCACCTGATGGGTTTGGTGACTGTATATCTAGTTGTATGGCGGGTGATAATTATTCCGCTTCTTGTCTTTTCTCTTTGTCTTTATGATTAAAGGTGGTATTATCTTCTTCTATTTGTTTTGGGAGTTTTGGGTTCTTCTCTACTACCTCCATCGGAAAATTGCTGCCTGTTTATCTGATAGTTTTGGGGAAACGTGATATTTCCTGTAGAGAAATTGGAGCAATGAATTCTCTCTACTATTTTTTCCCGATTGCTCTACTTGTCCGTCTAGTGATAGTAAGAAGCCACGACAGATATTCATCACACATCTGGTCCATTTACGTATTGGAATTGGTCTGAAAGCTGTTCGAAAGCAAAGCCAAATTCTCTCCCCCTTCATGCTTGTAATTGTATAATATTTGATCACCCCTTTGGTGTAGATATGGATGATTTTATCGTAAACTTATATTTGTTCTTACTTGGCTTGTTTTGGTGGTGGGTCTGGGACATCTGCTATTAATCCCAGTTGTTCCTTGTTATCTTCTAAAGTTGACGAGGAATTGATTGGGTGGGTTCGTGGTCTTAAGCATTCAATTGTAGCCTTTCTGGATTCTGGGACTTTTTGCTTCGGCTTGTCCCACGAGGTTATCCTTCAATCCATTATTAATGTTCTCATGTGATCCACTGAATCTTTTTAATTAACTTTCTGGTATGTGCGGGTAGTATCAGAGTCTCTTTAGTAGCCAGGCGGTGTAGTTTCACTTTTATTTACTGTAATTTTATTATTGCTGATCGCTCGGAAATACTTTTATTCTTAACCGTCATATTTATTGAGTATTGTAACAGTTACAACTGTTGAGGCTATTTCTAGATCTGTCGATATCAATGATTCTGTGGAGGACGCCCTGTCCTTCTTACAAATATGTGGCGTCTTCTTCTCACGATGTTGCTGAACCAGATCTTTACTTTGTAGTATATCCTACCTTGTTCATCCCTTACAAAAGTCATTCCTTCTCTACTTTTAATAAATATCTGATTAATTTTGTCTGTCACCTATTTTGCTATTTACCACACTAGCCCTTCCCTTCCCTACTCTCTCCGTTGGTTTGCCTTTTCTTGATTCCATAGCCTCCTTTATCCTTCTCGAAATTATTGTGCGTGGGGTTTTGTTCCCCTTCTCATTCACCATTAAGTTGTGTTCCGGGGTGATATTTAAACTGGGTAGTACATAGTAATGGCTGTACAGTTCGCCTGTTACACCCTGGTGTCGCGGACATTCCACCAAAATCCAAGGATTGTGATGGCTTAATGATGATTAAGCAGCTCTGGCATTTCTCCTAGAATGTACCTTGGTGATTTTTTGTCTGATCCGGGTCCCTTCATGGTAACGGCGAGAAGTCAGGTGGTGATGGTTGTTTCAGGCTTGGTTTTTGCTTAATCGACAATCTTTTTTCTTTCCTCCTCCTGACGGGGATCGTCTATTTTTATAACTCCATCTGCTTACTCTTGGTTAAAATACTACACGTGGTTGCCACTCGTCTGTGTTTTCGGAAATGAAATTACCATTTAAATGGGGCAGTTTGGGCAATCCCCACATATACTATACAGTTCATCCTTTGGAATGTAATGACAGTGTGTATTTGAGCAAAGCAAAATATCTGTAGATTTTTCGTATGACACGTTCGTGGCCCCTACACAATTTGTAGATAATTTGTATGGGACATTCATGGTCTATGCAGTATTTGTAGGTTATTTGTATGATACATTGTCCTTCTCTTCACAATTTGTAGATTTCATTTATGATACATCCATGGCTCCTTCACTATTTGTATATTATTCTTATGACACATTCAAAAATACGTTCATGTTATGAAGGTTTTTCGTAGTTTGCCTTGCCCAATAACTGCGACAGGTGGATATCCGGTGGAGTGACACTGTACCAAAAACTACATATCACGAAATATAAATTCAATGTCACATCCAAAGGACATCCGAAATGTGCAGTTAAAATGACGGAACACTACGGTAATTTATCAATAATATATCGGAAATGTGGGTATGTATATTGCGTACATCACTGGGATGCGGTGTGTACGGGTATAAAAATATAAAATAATGAATATATAATATAGCATATTATAAAGCATATATTATATATGTCATATATGTTCCGTATATCCTTATCGCATTGTTTGTTATAAAAGATATGGGACATGTAATATTACATACATAATATTTACTATATAATATGGATCTCGTATAAGTCATTTTTTTATTAAGGTAAACGGGAAAATGCAAAAAAGTAAAGGCGAGCAAAAAAAAGACATGAAACAAACTAGAAAAAACTGAAATGCAGAAACCGTGATAAAAATACATTTATCATTGCTTGTATATATATATACCTAGAATCATGAAACCAGAACCAATAAAATTTTAGTACTGTGAAAGTAGGATGAGTGAATATGAAATATGTGCCACGATAAAAAAAAACTGAATACAGAACAAACTACGGAAAGAGATTGCCTGTATCTGTCTGTTCATGGCCACTTCGGTGTGGAAATGCTGAAATAGAAGGAAAGAAGGAAAGTAAAAACGGAAACCTGGTTAGAAATATGAAATAATCAATGTGTTGTTTACGTAAAAATAATTATGAAAAATATACATACCGAATAAATAAATGCCAGTAGACTGTCAGGTTGCAAAAGAAAAGAAAGTAGTCGTTGGAAATCTGTTGAGAAAGATAGTATTTCAATGTGTTATTGTGAATATATAATGATGAATATAGTTATGGCTTTTTATAAAAAAAGGAAATGTGAGCAGACCAAATTACCGAATTTGGTGAACCCCAAACAGCCGTGCCGAAGTACGATTATGTAGGGATGTGCGTTTTTGTTAAGTCTTCAGCAAGGCAGCCCAAGGACCCAAAAAATAGGCAGTTTAATTGAAAAGGTTGTGGATAGTTGTAAAAATTAAAGAAAGGAAGAGATACGCGAGGAAGGAGAGAGGAGTTGACAAAACGGTACACTCTGGGAATGGTACCGTTTATAAAATTGACTTGGACGGTACATTGCGTGAGCATTTTAAATAAATTTAAAGGGGCAACAATTTGGTGCCTTTTTTTCAAGACATATGACTATTGCTGAAAAAATAAATCGAAATTTTGTTAGGTCCATTTGATGAAAATCAATACATATTTTGAAATCTATGACATCTGGAATGCCATGAAGGATGTGAGTATGAAACAGAAATAGGTACCTATTACTATCGGATATAATTTGTCATGTAAGGTACATGTAACGGTGGAATGTAGAATGTAATATCTGAAATTTGATAATTCAGCTGATACAGAATGCAGTCCTGATATGGTATTTATGTTTTTTATACCATTATATCACTACATATAGTAATATACTGGTATAAAACATAAATACGAAACCAAATAAAATTGACTCTGGATATCAACGGTACTTTTCATTTCTCGCTGTCAGTCTTAGGTCATGTATCATTTTTCTTGAATTACTATCAATAGCAATAGAATGGAGCAGTCTCATTGATTCAATCACTTAATGGTAATGGTTCGTTAAAAAGAAGGACAGGTCCTGGAATATTGACACGGTCAAATAAGGTAGTAAGGTAGAGGGTCAGGAAAGCTCACCAAAGTATGGACTGGTTCGTGATACCACACGGATCAGTATATTGGACCAGTCCCTGGCTGTTTTCGTGGAAATACTGGATGGTAAAGTTTCATAAAATGTTATCAACGAAATACTTGAAATAATTTGTGACAATGACTTTGATGCGGTACTCTTCATGTCTCAGTTAGGATCCCTTAGTGCGTGCAAGAAAATAACAAAAGAAGTTATTAAGACGTGTCCCGAAGAAAAATGACGTAAGGAACTCTTCTCCTTTCCCTCGAGAGCTGCATTTGGATGAAAGTGCGTCTAAGCTTTTTCGGTAGACGTTCTACCTTCCCTTCCATTGCAGTCATCAATGCGGGGATGTGTGACGAACTTGGTCTAGTTCATATTTGAAACATTTCATTCCGTTGAAGAAAGATATGCGTATTTATATTTTCATTGTTTTAGTGTTTTAGTGTTGCTAATCTCCACATCCAATAGTCCATCGAATTCATAAGGTACATCTTCTGTTTTTTGCCCACATCCATTCACGATTGACTGCTGTTCCTTGTGCAGCATCTCGATGAACATCATTGCACTGTCATAAAAGAACCTTTCATTCTATTTTCCACTGTTTTTGTTCAAGTACCACTCCTCAAGAGCACTTAACATCAACACTGCATCCTCCACGGTAGCTATGAAAATGGTTGAAGAGTCAAGAAACGTTACCCCTCCGAGACCATTCCCAACATCACTGATGAATGGTTATGTGGTGCAATACTCTGTCATCATTTCCTTCACTGAATTAAATAAGACACGGTGTTCATAGAAAAGTTTTCCTACATGCGCATAATGCAAGACAGTGTTGACTTTATTTCCTTCCATAAAGTTGGATGACAACATATCTTCGTCAATGTCGATATTCCGGGCTTCCAGTTAACCGACACCTTATTTGTCTTTAAATGGTGCATCATATTGTATCACACTGGTCATAATGTCCAGAAAGGAGATTATTTACTGTTTTTTCACTTGATATGTTGCTGAAACTACTTAACTTGATAATTTCCGTGGAAATAATAGATGGTTCGTATCATCTCCAGAACTGTTGGTTAACATGACTCGAATTGGTTGCAGAATCCATGATGATTTGGAATCGTCCACCTCCTTCGACAGTTCCGTAATACAGGCTAGATGATGACGACCATCGACAATTAGAATAGTTCTGGTCGCCTTTAACGAATAACATCCACTTCTACTGTCAATAGTACAAACTTCTTGGAGATATGTAACCGGATCAGTATCGGAAGGACAAGTTACACTCAACATACCATGGACATGATGAAAACCATTTGTTTCAAGCTCTCCAATCGACACAGCCTTGTCTGTGCCGTCCATATTTCGGAGAGGGTTTTGAACATTGTTAATATGACTGATGTTGACAAAACGCTCCTGATATGTGTAGTTGATGTGGCTGAACTTATGGCAATTTACCTTCTTCCCTGCATCATCTTTGTCAGAAATTTCAAGTAATCATAGTTCGGTTGTTTGATTGTTACCAAGTGACACACTGTTTCTAATAGAGCAACTACCAGTACTATTTTTTAAAGAAGAACCAGCCTGGCTTGGAGTTTTCGAGCGGGTTGATATGGATGTTGCTGACAGCCGCTGATCACCATTGTTTACCATTGCACGACCATCCCAAGGATAGAAGCTCAAAAACTTGAGGTCTCCAAACGTATTCGGTGGTACTTCCTCCGGGTCCGTTGACTTCTACATTGATGCATAAACGTAGTTCCAGTCTTGATGAAATTTCCCCTTCTGTTTTGTCTGAGTCAGGGATATAGTACGAATAGCAACCAAGGCTTGCCCCGGCCCATTAGCGTGATCATGGCGATGAAGATAGAGACGTAACGATCCATCTCTTCCAGGAAGTGCAGCGGTTCCAATTTGTGTTGCGTTCTGTGGATGATACAGGTTTACACAACATTCAGGAAGCAGATTACGGTCTTCTGCTTCCTTTTTAATGTTACCACCCAAAACAGCCTTGTGGAACATTTTGGTGTCCCTCAACGACATCTCGGTTGATGATGAAGCCATGATGAGAATTGAAGGTTGATAATAATTGAAATGTTGATAAAGTTAGATTGTTGTTTGAGATGGGTGATGGTTGTTTCGATATTGAATCGAAGTGTGAGGAAGGTTAGAGTTGATAGAGAACGTAATTTTTAAACTATAAGAGAATCAGATCTGTATAACATGATCTATAATAGTTGCACTTCAAGTGAAACTACTATAGATCACGTTTATCAAGCTGATAATTTGAATCGCAAGAACACTTCTTATTACAAGATAAATTCTGATAATTATATGAATTTAGCATTGACTACATATTGATAAATTTAAAATCTATGTACTGTTTTCTATTCCCGTGCGATGATACGTAATGAAACTGAAATATTGTGACATTCCTGAACGTGTAACGGACAGGAATGTCACACGTTCAGGAATGTCACACTATTTGAAATAAATCAATTTTAGTATATGCAGAAATTCCAGATGGAATTTTGGTATACTGTAAATCGTCATTCCTCTTCGCATTATTCATTTAATTTATCTTTTCGTTATGTATAACAATATTTTCTAAACAACATACTAGTAGTATGTTGTGAAGAAAATATGTTATACATAGTATGTACAAAGTTATATATAGTGTATGTTACTGTTTCATTGTATTCACCTATATATAGACATAGTAAGTATATATGTTTTACGTATACATACTATATATATACGTATGTATACTTGTAGTATATAGCTTTATGTTTAATTACAAAGTTATATATACCTTTAAATATATTCATGTATACAACATGTGTATATGTATATATACATATATATATACATATATACATACGTACATATATCCCTATATATATATATACATATATTAACGTGCATACATTTGTTCACCTTCTACTAGGGTAGTATACATATATCTGTATATGTATGTACTGAAATAGTGTGACATTCCTGAAAGTACATCGGATATAAATCAATTTCAAATTTAGTTAAGTTGACTGTGTGTCTAAAATCCATCTGGAATTTAAAAAAATGCCAAAAATTAACTTTTTAATTTTTGCTATTTTTTCCAAAAATTAATAGGATGCATTCCCGCGTCTGTATGACATTTCATACCTTTCGATCATTTGAACGAGATCACATATTTCCCGCACCCACTCACAGGTTCAACTCAGAATAACATCATTGAGAGACGAGAGCAACTGCCACGACACAATTTTCAATATTTGCATCTTTCACAAACGTCCACAACTATCTACTAACACGTTCAACATAACAAGTAATTCTCGAAACCAATCTCAACTACCATTTCAACAAATTATTCAATATGGCAAGTTCATCTCGATCTACACAACAAGGACCAAATGTGGAACGCAATGAGGAGCCAATACGAGAAGGGAAATTCACAAAGAACCTCATCTTCAACAAATTGCAATTCTTTTCAACTGACGAATATCTATCTACTCACAGTGATACCGAGTATGAGCTAGGTTAATTCCTCCAGTGGTTCGTGGCTCAGTTCTATGAAACCAGAAAACTCCATGAAGCTATAACAAATATGGTGGGTCTCATGAAAAGCTTGGTTGTCAAATAACAGGCCGCAGCCAAAAGACTACTACTACGTTTATTGTATTTAATTAAAGTGAAAAAGTTTAGTGTCATAATTTTAGATAAGTGAGGTTCGTTTATTGCCGCAGTCGTAGAGATGGCGGGGTTGATCTTAGTCCCGATATACCTGATATCGATACAGACGTCCTGGTCGGAGGCTACGTTAATAGACTCCCTCTGCTCTGGGATCGCAGCCGGTCGATCGGTGCACACGTGTAAGGTGTGGAGATCGAGTTTCTCCTGCCGTTGACGTTGATCAACTCAGTTCTTTTTGCGGATTGAGTTTCCTCTTTCCAGGTAGTATCGACTGGTTAGGTGCGATCGCTGATTCGTTTCGAATTGGTTCTTTGGAGTTTTACTTCTTATGTCTAGCTTTTATTGTTTTCTTTCATTTGGGAGTCTGAGAATGATATATATATCGAAGTAAAGTACAATTCGAGCCGAGTCGTAGAATGTAGATACACGTGTCGTAGAATCCTTTTGAAACGTGTGAGTGAGAAATAATCGTTCTCTCAATTTTGGACTATTTGAATCATTCCGTTCCGATACTGTAGTGTGTGTGTTGGAACGTAAAAAATCATTCGCTATCTGAAAACGCTATCTGAATAAGTGTGTGTCATTTTCATCCTGATAAATACTGTGTACAGCGTTTGCGATGGCACTATGTTTCTCTACACTGTCTATCCTCTGTTATACTTTTGCCTTTTACGCGCGGCTTTTACTTCCCCGTTTGGCTTGTGCCATTTCATGTCGCCGTCATCAAGATGTTATTATTACCAACATCAATGCTTTCACTTTATTCATCGACAGAGTCCTCGTATGCGTCATCTCCATCATCTACTTATCGTCGTCATTATCATCCTTAACACCATGTTATCGTCATCTTTATCCTGTCAATATCATCATCGTTTTCATATTCTACATCGTCATTTCGCATCTTAGATCTTCATTCTTCCGACGTTGTTTTACCCAACTATATCATTACTCAAACATATCATCATCATATTTATATTATCGTTCCCGTCATTTCCACATGCCATCATCATCTTTATATCATCGTTCTATTCATTGTCGATTTATTATTCATCATATCCTCATCATTCGTTATATCACCGTTCTCATCATCATCATTTATATTTAGCATATCAAATTCTTTCAATAGTTCCCGTCATCGTCATTTATATTCATCGTTTATCTCCCCATCGTTTATATCAGCGTATCATCATTCTTTATCATCTTTTCCGTCATCATCATTTATATCAACATATCATCATCATCATTATATCAACATATCATCTTCATCACCTGCACTATCTGTCATCATCGGTTTATATCAACATCTCATCATTACCTGCACCATTTCATCTTCTACATCATCATCACCATATTCCTTTTGTTCTTCGGGGTTTGGTACGTCACACAAACCGCTCGCCTACCTCTCGAATCATTCGATGATTCGACATTGGTGAACAAGGTACGATTTTCAAGCAAGTCGAACAGGAACCAGTTCACAGATGACGAATGCAAGGAAGACCAGCATGTATTGGCTTCAGTTTCCAAGACAGATCGAGTTCAACAAATCATCAATTTTTCGTTTGCTGTTCATATTTATGGTATTAAATAGAGTCGTACGACAGTAATTTTTGAACAAGCGCTCATTAAACAGCTTATGTTCCTAACCTTCTTCATTGGTTCGTCTTACATACAGCAAATATGTGGTAGTAATACAAAGAAGGTCTCAAGAAAAATGCATCCATACAACATTTCTTTACCAAATTTTCACTACCGTCTACTATACTACCACTCAGTGACAATTCTCAGCTCAGCGATTGTTGAGAAGAAGTGCCCATTGAATACTGTTTAAATTCAAGGTACTTATATTTGTGTGGCATGTCAGTATGTGCATAATGCGTGGTCTTCCTTTGCAACTGAATGTGATCATGAACTTATATCTGACACGTTTGCGTCACACGTCTTCTATGACGCACATTTTGCACTTTTAGGGTCATCGAAAAAAGATCAGATGGTTATGCACCAATTACGCAACAAACAAATTTCAACGAATCTGTTCAACCTACAACGGACCAATTTCAATTGGTCGTTCGGACGCAAAAGATGGTGCGTATCGTTTGGCGGTCGTACCGATGTTCAGTACACTACAGGAAATTGTGACATCAATAGAGTTCTACTCCACAATCAAGACAACGAAAGAACCAATGGATTTTCCCTTGATGAACAACTTACAACTTCGATCAA